>CM039505.1:42800194-42815827 GCA_022432975.1 Begonia masoniana | reverse complement strand
TATTTAATTACATTAATTACAATCAATCATTACTTGCTACGTTAACGAGTATTTCATAGAGTCACTAGAAAGGAAAACGATCATTATTCTTGTCGTAGTTTTTTAACACTTACTCTGAAGCTGCTTTTTAAAAAATCAACTACAAAATTAGCAATTCTTAGATAAAAACTAATTTATTAAAATGCCTTATATAATTTTCTAAGCCTCCATTGTTACTTATTATAATTACCTAACCGTAACATTAAAATGTCGAGAGAGAAAAAAAAAGTATAGATACATGAGTGGTTAATGCGATTATTTAAACATTTAAATGATTAAAAATGAAAATTATATCTTTTGTACCGCTTCCACGTTATTATGAAATGTAATTTATATTATCAAATGGTTTCCAGGTCTATAAATTACCATGCAAGAAAGGTAAGATGAGAAACCAACAAAGAATCTGTGAGGGCTCTATGGAATCGGATTCCAGAGAGTTTTTCATAAAGTGTTTGGAAGTGTTTTGCTCTGGAACTTTAGAGAGCAATTGTGGAGAAAAAGAAATGATGAAGGCAGAAGGAGTGGCGAATGATCGCATGAGGTGTGATCGCTGCATGGTGTGCAGCGATCAATCGCTGCAGCAAGCAGCGACTGATCGCTACCCCTGGTTTATAGTCGGCTGGACAGTTTTGCCCTTCCTTTAATTATTTGTTTCTTAATGTTTTTTAGTTGTTAATTAATTTATTTAATTTGTCTTTAAGTTGTTTTAAATGTTTTAAAACATAGATTCTAATTTCGATCTCGATTCTGGTTTCGATTTCGGTTTAGGTTCCGCCTAGAGTTTATTTAAAGTATTACAAAAAAAATATATATATATAGTACAGGAAAATTGGGTACAGTGTTAGTGTCGTGACAAATTTATGGTATCAGAGCCCCGGGTTTTAAAATCGGTTCTGTAGACTGCTCGACTGCACAGCCACTACGCGGACATTCTTCATCAACTGTAAGTATCTTTATAGATTTATTTGATTTCAGTTTTTTTAGAGATGTTTGCTTTTAAATTTTATAGGAGTTATATAGATATGGTGCGTCGAGGAAACGACCAAGACGACCGAGATGACACGATTGATACTCTTAAGGATTTTATCACCCAGCAGTCCTGGAGCGACAGGCTAAGCAGATGGAGAGACAGTCTCAACAGCTGGGTACTTTGATAGACTGAGAGGGCACTAGAGCTCCGGAGGCAGTCATTCCGGGTAATCGAGGGATGGAGAGGTTTCAGAAGCTCCAGCCCCCTATCTTTAATGGACAGTCCACATATCCCTCTTCCGCCGAGGAGTGGATTTGCACTATGGAGGACATGCTGGCGTATGCTATCATAGAGGACGGAGAGAAGGTTGCATTGGTGACCTATCATTTGGCACTAGACGCTCGGTGTTGGTGGGATTCCATCAAGACGACCACCGATGTGACGATTATGGGATGAGAGCGATTCAGAGAGTTATTTTATGACAAGTATTTCAGCCATACCGTACGGGAGGCGAAGATGGTTGAGTTTATACAGTTACGGCAAGTAGGTTCGATTGCCGAGTATGTGAGGAAGTTCGAAGCCCTTTCTCGATTCGCGCCACGACAGGTTAGCGTAAACGAGGACAAGGTATGCCGATTCTTACAGGAACTTAGCCAGGAGTTTCGGATGCGCCTTACTATATCTGGGGTGCAGAATGTATCCTACAACGATATTGTGGCTAGAGCTCTTGATATTGAGGCAGTTGATCAGAGTTCTGTCAAGCCGAGGGAGCCAGCTAAGGGCTTCTTCCGAGAGATTCGCCCTCAGCCACGAGGTTGGCAGCCTAGAGCACAGCCCCAGCAGCAGCAGAGGGGTGTGAAGAGACCTCTTGAGGGAGTAATGATCGGGGTAAAGGGAAGCAAGTACAGGGGGCTTCTCAGATACCTATTTGCCCAAAGTCAGAAGGAGCACAGTGGCCAGTGCAGATTTGGCACGGGTGTGTGTTATCGTTGTGGTGACGCAGGCCATTTTGTTAGAGACTGCCCGAAGCAGGGTCGAGACCAGTCAGGCGGTGATAAGAGGAGATTTGTGCCCAGGATCTTTGCATTTATT
Source organism: Begonia masoniana (assembly GCA_022432975.1). Classification (NCBI taxonomy): domain Eukaryota; kingdom Viridiplantae; phylum Streptophyta; class Magnoliopsida; order Cucurbitales; family Begoniaceae; genus Begonia; species Begonia masoniana. Next base: position 42,813,726 of record CM039505.1, on the reverse strand, counting down.
GAGCCTGGCGATGTTGATGATGAGGATCAGCCTGCCGTGATAGCAGGTACTATATTGGTTACTGGCGTTCCTGTATTTTCTTTATTAGACACGGGGGCTATGCATTCTTTTGTTTCCACCGCTTGTGTGTCTAGATTGAGGCTTGTGCCGGAGTTAGCAAAGTGCGAATACAGTGTGATGCTACCTTCGGGTGAGCGTATGCAGTCAGGTCGTGTTGTCCAGGGCAATATTATCTTGATTGGGGATCGTACCCTCTATGCTCGCCTCATTGTTATAGGCATAGAACACTATGATCTAATCTTAGGGATGGATTGGCTGTCACAGCACTTCGCCACCATCGATTGTCGATCTGGGATTATCACCTTTCGACCCCCAGGTAAAGCCGAGTTTTCTTATTAGGCGATGAGCAGATTGAGTAGCTCGCCTATTTCTTATTCCATGAAGGTCAACGAGTAGTTTAAAGGTGCGTGCTCTATTTATTTGGCCTCTGTATTTGATTGTCAGTTACTCAGCGGAGAAAAGCCGAGCGACATTCCTATTGTCAGAGAGTTCTCTAGGATCTTTCTTGATGATCTTCCCGGGTTACCACCAGACTGGGAGATCGAATTCACTATTGATGTCTATCCAAACTCCGCGCCGAGGTTCAAGAACCCGTATCGGTTGGCACCAGCTGAGTTGAGGGAACTGAGGACTCAGCTTCACGAGTTGTTAGAGAAGGGATTTATTCGACCCAGTGTTTCACCCTGGGGTGCGCCTGTTCTATTCGTCAAGAAGAAAGACGGGACCCTTAGGATGTGCATTGATTATAGAGAGTTAAACAAATTGACGGTGAAGAATAAATATCCGTTGCCCCGGATTGATGACCTGTTTGATCAGTTACAGGGTGCCCAAGTATTTTCCAGGATTGATCTACGCTCGGGTTACAATCAGCTGAAGGTCCGGAAGGATGATATACCGAAGACAGCATTCCGAACGAGGTATGGGCATTATGAGTTCCTTGTCATGTCTTTTGAACCGTGTCTTCAAGGAGTATCTGGAAAAGTTCGTGGTGGTTTTCATCGACGACATTCTGATCTACTCTAAAACGAAGGAAGAACACGAGGAGCACTTGAGAATAGTTTTGAGGATTTTATGCCAGCACCAGTTGTATCCAAAGTTCTCTAAGTGCGAGTTCTGGCTGGATCGAGTCAGTTTTCTTGGCCACATTATATCAGAAGAAGGGATTTCTGTGGATCCGAGCAAGATTCAGGTGGTCAGAGATTGGCCACGTACGTGAGGTGCATGGATTTTGATGCAAACCTCAACAAACTTGTTGTGAGACCCAACGTCAATAGATGGAATCAACTTTAGAATCGCCCAATAGTAGTTTCAAAGTTTAGGACTACTGACCCCGTGGTTATATGACAACCAGAAACCCAATAGTATCAAGAAAGGAATATGGAACCCCGTTGCTATGGAAGAGCAAGAAACCAATATTCTAAGGGTAGAAAGCAAGTGGTTGCACTTGAAATTTCCGCAAGTTCTACAGAAGAACAGTTTGGAGGAAAATCTCACAAGATAAATCTCATTCTAGTGTGTCTTACAATGAAGAACTCCCAAGTATTTATAGGCTTACAAGAATAGTCTAGAATAAGCATTAAATAGCCTTGAAAACATGAGAAAGAACATTGCTACTAATATGGTCTAGGTTCAGCCTTCTTTGGAAACCATCAAAACACCCTTTGGCCTTCTCTATGCCAATATTAAATGCCTAGTGGATGTGACTTCGAAATTTCACTTTCTAGAGCCTTCTTTGCTGAATTTGTGATCATTTGGGCCTAGTCAAACTCCATTTGTATTTGTAACACATTAACAACTTTAAAGCCCATTTCTTCCAGTGGTCTTGGTTCTTGAAATAAGTTATTTTGGACTTCTTCTTGAAGCTTCTTGGCCCGAGCTCTAGTTATAGGTCCATTTGGTATTTTCAATTCCATTAAGTATTCTTCTTGGCTCAATTCTTCTTCAATGCCATCCTTGCCCACATCATTCTCCCTCTCTAGAAAAGGATTCGTCCTCGAATCTGAACCTACATAGAAAGGAGAGAGGTCAGTTACAGTAAAAGTAGCACTCACTTGATAATCAGCTGGTAGATCAATGATATAAGCATTATCATTAATCTTTTCCAAAACTTGGAATGGTCCATCTTCACGAGGATTGAGTTTACACTTTCTTTGTTGTGGAAAACGTTCTTTACGAAAATGAACCCAAACCAAATCTCCATGTTGAAAAGTGATGTGCTTTCTTCCTTTGTTTGCATGGGCAGCAACTTGCTCATTCCGTTTGATGATATGCTGACGTGCGTCTTCATGAAGTTTCTTTACCAATTCTGCCTTCTTCTTCCCATCTAGGCTAATGGTCTCATTAATAGGCAATGGAAGTAAATCCAATGGAGTTAACGGATTAAACCATAAACAATTTCAAAAGGAGAATAAGAAGTAGAAGAATACATTGTTCTATTGTAAGCAAACTCAATAAACGAAATACAATCTTCCCATGATTTTAAATGGTTCTTTATTACTGCTCGTAAAAGAGTTCTCAGGGTCCTGTTTACTACCTCTGTTTGTCCATCGGTTTGTGGGTGACAAGTAGTAGAAAATAGCAAAGTTGTCCCTAACTTACCCCATAGAACTCGCCAAAAATGGCTAAGAAACTTAGCGTCTCGATCACTCACTATTGTTTTTGGAACACCATGAAGACGAACTACTTCTTTAAAGAATAACTGAGCTATATGAGTGGCATCATCTGTTTTATACATGGGATAAATGTGCCATCTTTGAAAATCTATCCACCACAACAAAAATTGAATCTTTCCCATTCTTAGTTCTTGGTAACCCTAACACAAAATCCATAGAAACATCAATCCAAGGATGACAAGGAACAGGTAAAGCCTGGTACAATCCATGAGGTTTTACTCTAGATTTGGCTTTTCTACAAGTTATGCATCTATTGCAGATCCTCTCTACATCCCTCTTCATATGTGGCCAAAAGAAATGTTCTTTCAAAATTTCTAAGGTCTTAAGAATCCTAAAATGTCCCATAAGACCCCCCCCATGTGACTCTCGAACAAACAATTCACACAAAGAACATTGTGGAATGCAAAGTCTATTTTCTCGAAACAAATATCCTTCTTGTTTGTAAAATTTTTCAAAAGGTTTTGTTTCTGTGGCTTCAAACCAAGTTGAAAAATCAGGATCTTTTGGATATAATTCTTTGATGTGCTCAAACCCAAAAATTTAGTGGAAAGGGTAGAAAGAAGAACTACCTTCGAGATAAAGCATCAGCTACAATATTGTCTTTACCTTGTTTGTATTGGATGGTATATAGAAACATTTCAATAAATTAAATCCAGCGAGCATGTCGTCGATTCAACTTACCTTGACCTTTTAAGTGCTTCAATGATTCATGGTCGGTATGAATGACAAATTCCTTAGACCACAAGTAATGTTGCCAAGTTTCCAGAGCTTCACCAAGGCATAAAGTTCTTGTATATGTGGAGTAATTCAAGCAGCTCCATTAAGTTTCTCACTGAAATAGGCAATGGGTCTCTTGTCTTGCATGAGTACGGCACCTATACCACTACCGGAAGCATCACATTCGATTTTCACGGTTTGGAAAAATCGGTAAGAGAAGTACGGAGCGTATTTAACTTTTCGTTTAGGTGTTGAAAGCCTTTTTGGAACACCCCCTGAACCAACATTTTCTTGCTCTTTCCGTCCATGGATGCAGCAATGGTGCTGAAGTTTGGAACAAACCTTCGATAGAATCCAGCCAAAACATGGAAAATTCTAACTTCAGTGATGTAGTGGGCGTGGGCCCTCTTGATAGCTTCCCTTTCTTTCATCACTTCTACACCTTGGAAACTTACAAACAAAACCAGAAATCACCTTGTTTGCAAAGCTGACACGTTTTAAGTTAGCAAACACTTTCAGTTTCAAACCATTAAGCACACATATCAGGGTTCAATTTTTTTTTTTTATGTCATCAAGTGTTGGAATGTTTAACAAGAATATATCCCACATAAATAACAACAAAATTTTCCAATGTAAGCACGCAAACATGATGCATTAAACGCATAAAGTACTTGGTGCATTAGTCAACCCGAAAGCATTACTAGCACTCATACAAACATGTTTTGTTTTGAAAGCAGTTTTCAATTCATCACCTTCTTGCATACGAATTTGATGATAACCACTTTTAATCAATCTTTGAAAAGATCAATGGAACCATGCAATTCATCTAACATGTCATCTAATCGAGGTATGGGATGTCGATACTTTACCGTGATTTTATTGATTGCTCGGCAATCGACGCACATTCTCCAAGTTCCATCTTTCTGGGGACCAACAAGACAGGAACCGCACATGGACTCATGCTTTCTCGAACATGTCCTTTGGCTAGCAGCTCTTCAACTTGCCTTTGAAGTTCCTTGTTTCTTCTGGATTACTTCGATAGGCGGGTCGATTAGGAATGGTAGCTCCTGGAATGAAGTCAATTCGATGCTCAATGCCTCTTATTGGCGGCAATCCTGGTGGTGTTTCCTCAGGAAAGACATCTTCAAATTCCTGCAAAAGAGCAACTGCTACAGTAGGCAAAGGATTATCAGGATTAGTTGTTAAGAAATAAGCCTCTTTGTACAAGATCAACATCATTGTTTTTTCTGATTTGAAGACCTCTTAATCTCTCTCTCTTTTGCAAGGAAATTCACTGCCATTTTTTCTTTTTTCAAGTGGGACCTGACTCTTTCCCTCTTCTTCTCACATTTTCTCTCTTCTCTCTCACTTTCTTTTGAACTCTCATGCTCACTCTCACATTGTTTTGTATTAGCTGTGACAGATTTTTTAATTTGGCATTGCTCTTTGAAAACTTGATGAGGTGGTAGCGGAGCTAGAGTAATACTTCGTCCATCCTTGGTAAAGCTGTACCAATTCTTGTATCCATCATGGGTGGTGCGTCTGTCAAATTGCCATGGTCTTCCCAGCAATATATGACTTGCTTGCATAGGAACAACATCACAAAGAATTTCATCTGAATATTTGCCAATTGAAAATGAGAATAGAACCTGTTTTGTTACCTTCATTTCTCCACTTTCATTGAGCCATTGGAGACGATATGGTCGAGGGTGCTTTAGAGTCTTTAATCCAAGTCTGTCAACCATTATTTTACTTGCAACATTCACACAAGTTCCTCCATCTATGATTAAACCACAAACCTTTTCTTTAACATGGCAGTGCGTATAGAAAATGTTTTCACGTTGTTTACGGTCATCATCTTCTATAGTTTGAACATGGAGGGTTCGAAGAACTACTAAGGCTTGGCCAACAACTGCATGTTCGGTATCACTAGCTTCTTCAAGTGGTGGCATAGTTTCATTGTCACTTTCTTCTTCAGAAACAATATCTCCATTATTTAACAAGATCATAGTTCTTTTATTTGGGCATTGTGAAGAAATATGACCAATTCCATGACATTTAAAACACTTAATATCTCGATTTCTTTGGACTGGGGTATAACTAGTACCTTTTTCAATCTACTTGGCCATTACTTTTTCATCTTTTGGCTTGGAAGTCGACTGCTCTTCTTGCCTTATAGTAGAGTTCCATTTTGACTTCCCACTCAAAGAAGTAAAAGTTTCGTGCTTGGAAGTTGATCTTCCTCCTCTTTTGAGCTGCCTTTCAACCTTCATGGCCATGTGGACAACCTCTTCAAGTTCCACGTAGTGCTGCAATTCTACAATATTTGCAATTTCACGATTGAGACCACAAATGAATCGAGCCATGGTTGCTTCTCGATCTTCCTCAACATTGGCAAGAATCATGGATATTTCCATCTCCTTATGGTACTTCTCAACAGATTTTGAACCCTGTTTAAGGCTTTGCAATTTTAAGTGTAAATCTGTATAATAATGTGAAGGAACAAACCTTCGTCTCATGACAGCTTTCATGTCTTCCCAATTGTCGATTGGAATTTCTCTATTTCTTCGTTTGGTTAGGAGCACTTGGTCCCACCAAGCAATTGCGTAATCAGTGAAAGAAACAGCTGCAAGTTTAACTTTTTTTTTCTTCCGAATAGTTATGGCAATCAAAAACAAGTTCAACCTTTCGTTCCCATTCAATGTAAACGTCCGGGTCATTTTTACCTTGAAATGATGGGATAGAGAATTTAATCGCACCTGTGTTGTTGTCGGTAAAATTTCTTTCTCGGTATTGACGTCTTTGTCTTGGCCTATGATCTCTTTCTCTTCTTATGGAGGCTACTTCGTCAAAATCCTCATACTCTTCAGTATATTCGCCCATGGGATTAACTGCAGTAAAGAAGGGTCGTCTAGTTGGATGTCTTTCTTGGGGCATGGCACCTTGTTGAATTTGATTAATTCGTTCATCACTACGATCCAATCAATCTCGAATCTCTTCAAATTGGACGTTCATCCTCTGGAATTGTTGCTGCATGGCTTGGATGACCAAATTGCTATCCATTGGTGTTGCTTCACCTTCTCTTTCAGACATGCTGTAGAATCTGTGTAAAAGTTTAAAGAAAAGGACCTCACCTCTCCCTCACGTGTATACACTCAAATATGGTTCTCGAGCACTCGTGTTTACTCACATAGATTTCGGCTTTTACCCTCTAATAAGCTCTCCAACTCTTGCCTTTTACCACTCACTTTCCTCCTCAAAGTTTTTGAGAAAACTAAGCAAGGTAAATATCAAAGCAAAACAAATGAAAACCAACACACTTAAAATATAGATTTCTTAGTAAAGACGAAAGCAATGGGGCACAAAATAAAGGAAGGAATAAAAGAAATATGGTCACAATAAGATTGATACCACGGAGTGTGAAACAAAAAGTATTTGATAACAGAATAAAGAAATTTCTTTTTTTTTTGTCTCTTTTTTTTTTTTGTCCCTTTTTTTTCTCTTTTTTTTTGTCTTTTTTTTTTTTTTTTTTGATAAACTATCAATGGGAGCAAGAACAAAGATATGAAATTGTGGATCAACAACAAAGAGGAAATTGAAATAAAAAGAAAGTAAGCACTAGACGATAAACAAAACCTCAATTGGATGTCTAGGCTTTGATACCAAATGATGCAAACCTCAACAAACTTGTTGTGAGACCCAACGTCAATAGATGGAATCAACTTCAGGATCGCCCAATAGTAGTTTCAAAGTTTAGGACTAATGACCCCGTGGTTATATGACAACCAGAAACCAATAGTATCAAGAAAAGAATATTGACCCCGTTGCTATGGAAGAGCAATAAACCAATATTATAAGGGTTGGAAATCAAGTGGTTGCACTTGAAATTTCCGCAAGTTCTACAGAAGAACAATTTGGAGGAAAATCTCACAAGATAAATCTCATTCTAGTGTGTCTTACAATGAAGAACTCCCAAGTATTTATAGGCTTACAAGAATAGTCTAGAATAAGCATTAAATAGTCTTGAAAACATGAGAAAGAACATTGCTACTAATATGGTCTAGGTTCAGCCTTCTTTGGAAACCATCAAAACACCCTTTGGCCTTCTCTATGCCAATATTAAATGCCTAGTGGATGTGACTTCGAAATTCCACTTTCTTGAGCCTTCTTTGCTGAATTTGTGATCATTTGGGCCTAGTCAAATTCCATTTGTATTTGTAACACATTAACAACTTTAAAGCCCATTTCTTCCAGTGGTCTTGGTTCTTGAAATAAGTTATTTTGGACTTCTTCTTGAAGCTTCTTGGCCCGAGCTCTAGTGATAGGTCCATTTGGTATTTTCAATTCCATTAAGTATTCTTCTTGGCCCAATTCTTCTTCAATGCCATCCTTGCCCACATCAGATTTCTCGGATTGGCCGGTTATTATCGGAAGTTTATAGAGGGATTCTCGAAGATCGCACTTCCTCTTTCACGGTTGACTCGGAAGAACGAGAGGTTTATATAGTCGTCTGCTTGTAATGATAGTTTTATGGAGTTAAAGCAGAGATTGACGACCGCTCTAGTACTGGCGTTACCTGTTGAAGGTCACAGATACAGTATTTATTGTGATGCATCTGGAGTGGGACTCGGTTGTGTATTGATGCAGGAGGGGAGAGTTATTGCATATGTTTCTCGGCAGTTGAAGCCGTACGAGCATAACTACCCTACGCACGACCTTGAGTTAGCAGATGTGGTCTTCGCACTGAAGATATGGAGACATTATTTATATGGGCAGCAGTGCGAGATATTTTCTGACCAAAAGAGCCTGAAGTATTTATTTACGCAGAAGGAGCTGAACATGCGACAGAGACGATGGCTTGAGTTCGTCAAAGATTATGATTTTGATATCAAGTACCATCTAGGAAAGGTGAACAAGGTTGCTGATGCCTTGAGTAGAGTGCCTTCTGCGAGTCAGCCTTCATTAGCAGCGATGTCAGTTACGCTGCGGTCTGAGATTGAGAGGTTCGACGTTGAGATAGTGGCAGAGTTGTCCAGTATGCTCACCAACATTTCACTCAGGCTGACTATTCTTGATCGGATACGTGAGGCTCAGCAGAATGATACGGAGTGTGAGGAGCTTCGATCCAGCATGACATTGGGAGACTCGTCGGATTTCCATTTATCGGAGGATGGTATTGTGAAGTTCAGGCATAGGTGGTACGTGCCTAACGACGAAGATCTGAAGAAAGAGATATTGGCCGAGGCACATTCTTCGGCGTATTCTGTGCACCCGGGGAGTACTAAGATGTACCGGGACCTAAAGCAACATTTCTGGTGGCCGAACATGAAGAGGGAGGTTGCCAGGTACGTTGAGACCTGTTTGGTATGTCAACAGGTGAAGGCAGAGCACCAAAGGCCTGCCGAAACATTATTGCCACTGCAGATTCCGGAGTGGAAATGGGAGCAGATCTCCATGGATTTTATTGTGGGGCTCCCGAGGACAATGAAGGGCCATGATGGTATATGGGTGATCGTGGACTGATTGACAAAGTCGGCTCACTTCTTATCTATGAAGATGGCATCTTCTATGGATCAGCTCGCAGAGCTCTATGTACAGGAGATTGTTAGATTGCACGGAGTGCCGGTTTCTATTGTCTCAGATCGAGATCCGAGGTTCACGTCGAAGTTCTGGAAGAGTCTGTACAAAGCTATGGGGACTCAGCTTAATTTCAGCACAGCATTTCATCCTCAGACTGATGGTCAGACAGAGAGGACGAATCAGATTTTGGAGGATATGCTTAGAGCATGTGTGCTGGAGTTTCAGGGATCGTGGAGCAGATATTTGCCTCTGATTGAGTTCTCGTACAACAACAGCTTTCAGGCTACCATTGGCATCGCACCGTACGAGGCTTTGTATGGTCGGAAATGTAGATCTTCGTTATATTGGAACGAGGTTGGTGAGGCCAGCATCGTTGGTCCTGAGATTCTACAGCAGACGGCAGAGACGATTGCCATTATTCGATAGCGTATCGAGGTAGCTCAGAGTAGACAGAAGAGCTACGCTGACACGAGACGGAGAGAGCTGGAGTTCGAGGAAGGTGACGAAGTTTATCTTAAAGTTTCTCCGTTCAAAGGTGTTGCGAGATTTGGAAGGAAGGGTAAGTTAAACCCTCGTTATGTGGGGCCCTTTCCTATTCTGAAGAGGATCGGGAAGTTGGCGTACAGATTAGAGCTTTCGGCTTCTATGGAGGGTATCCACGACGTGTTTCATGTGTCCATGCTACGGAGGTGTTTGCGTGATCCATCACATGCCGTGGAGGCTACAGATATCGAGGTACAGCCTACCTTGACTTATGAGGAGAGGCCGGTATGTATTTTGGAGTCTTCCATCAAGGTGCTACGTAACAAAGAGATTCCGCTAGTCAAAGTCCTATGGCGGAACCACGAGGTGGAAGAGGCTGCGTGGGAGCGACAACAAGATATGATGACTAGATATCCTGAGTTATTTGTATAGTTAAATTTTGTGGACAAATTCTAAATAAGGTGGGTGGAATATAATACCCGGCTTGTACGGATTTGTATATTATATTATATTATGGCATTTTTGTAAATATGTCAAATCAGGTCCGTTTCACGAAAAGAAAGCGTCATTGCGATCCTAACGAATAATAAGAATTTTAAGGAATTTACGAGAATTCCTGGAGTTATAACGCTATATTCCGAGTAATTACCTCCATCGTAATATAAATGGCGTTTTAGTAAAAAATAGTAAACGAGGTCCGTTTTACGAACGAACAGTTTTAATAAATCTCAAATAATAAGTTGAACCTATTTGTGAATTAAGGAAATTTGGAGAATCCGAATAGTTAGCCGATTGATGAAACGAAGGACGAAACAAATATAAAAACTAAAGAAGGGCAAAAAGGTAAATTGCCAAGTTAATTTTTAATAAAAATCAAATTTCTTCAATCAGCAGAACACTTCTGCGATTTCAATTTCTGATTTTTCTAGAAAGCTTCTACTTCGCGAAACCCCTCTCTGCCCGCGACGACTTCGACGATCCGACCTCCAATCTTTCCTCCGTTCGTTCCGTTTCCTTCACGTTTTCTCCTCCAATCGACGTTCTAGGTATGAACTTACAATCTTAGAGCTTTTATTTCGATGTTTATGGAGTTTTAAACAATTAGGTTTCTTTTAGGTTTTGTTAAAAATCGAGATTTAGGGCTCGAAATTGATAGATTGTTATAGTTTACGAACGTATTGCACGTATTAAACGTTATTGGAAGAAGTTAGGACGATTTAGGAGAAATGTTAAATTTGTAAATTTTGGGTTTTCGGAAAACTCGTAAATTGGATTTCGGGTATCGAGCGTAGATTAATGAATTAAATGCCTCGATAAGTTAAGTTGGAATGTTAGGAAATTCCTTTAATTAAGGTTTTGACAATTGGATGTTTATTAACTTAAACTCGTTTTAATGTCGATATTGTGTTTTGCTTCAGACAAACAACGCTAGTGGACAGAGTTTGAGCTGCTTTGGACACGAGGTAAGTTCTCGTGATTTTCTTTGGCCGATAGGCCTACACCGTACATCAAAGTCGTTTCGAGGAGTTTGGTGACGCACTAGTTTATATTGCTTTGGTTGGGTAGTTAGGTTTAATTGTTTTGTAGATTATGTTTTACAGTCTTGATGGTATGTATGTTGAGTGTTTAAATTCTGTTATGAACTGTTCATGCATCACGTGTTTTAAAGAAAGAGCATGAAAATGAATTTCCGCACGATGTTTTAAAAATGGCGATGTGGCCTGGAGAGGGGCTTGACCTATTGTGGAGACCGATTACGGGTTTGTCACAATACCACATCTATTATGTACTCGCAATGTGGCCTTGAGAGGGGCTTGACCTATTGTGGAGGCACGCAGGGGCTTATCACAATACCACATCTATTGCACTCATATGTATGGTCATGCGAGATGGGGCTCAGGCACGGCTGTACGTGTTGTAAGCGTGTACCCCCCTCTTCTAGCTGGAAAGAGTAGTCCGCCCGCTGGATGTGCTCTCTTCGGTTAGGAGGTTGAGATCTCGGTGACACCCACATAATAAAGTAAAGAAAATGCTGCATGATTTCTGAACTCACACGCATAGCATATAGTTGCATTTATGAGGGCTTGCTGATATTTTTATCTCATAGTGTATTGTATGGTGTAGGTGATTACGAGGATACAAGTGAGGATGAGATTCCTCCTCCTGAGGCATGAGTCCAGTTGGCGAGGGATGGCTGCGGTGGTGTGCTGGCGCAGTCGAGGCTTACCTGACCCGTGGGGACAGTATGTATAGATTTTGGGGTTTGGGATGTTTTGGATTGATGGTTGTATAGACGTTATAGGATGTTTGGTTCTGGTAGTGGATAGGTTTATGTTGATGTTTCAAATGTTTTGGTAAACTGGATATAGAAAATGTTTTGGTTTAAACTGTTAATTAAACGTTATGGAAATGTTTTTGATGGTTTTAGGATGGTTACGGATATGCTCGGTTTTTAGAGCTATCCACGCAGTTGGATTTCGCAAAGTCCGCTGCAAGTTGATTGAGTCTAGAATACATTTTGGTTGAGTTTAAGTTATAAGTCGATTATGGTTATTGATGAGAAATTTGTGAAGAATATGTGAGGTTGCTCTCTGGAATCGGATTCCAGAGAGTTTTCATTAAGTGTTTTGCTATCTGGAATTCTAGAGAGCAATTGTGGAGAAAAAGAAATGATGAAGGCAGAAGTAGTGGCGAATGATCGCATGAGGTGTGATCGCTGCATGGTGTGCAGCGATCAATCACTGCAGCAAGCAGCGATTGGTCGCTGCTAGCTGCAGCGACTGATCGCTGCCCCTGGTTTATAGTCGGCTGGACAGTTTTGCCCTCCCTTTAATTATTTGTTTTCTTTAATTGTTTTTATAGTTTTTAATTAATTAATTTAATTTGTTTTAAGTTGTTTTAAATGTTTTAAAACATAGATTCTAATTCCGATTTCGATTCTGGTTTTGATTTCGGTTTAGGTTCCGCCTAGAGTTTACTGAAAGTATTACAAAAAATATATATATATATTTTCTACGGGAAAATTGGGTACAGTGTTAGGGTCGTGACATCTTAGACCCAACACATAATGCGGAATTCAAATGGAATAATGCCTTTATTGATTCGAAAGAACAAGAAGAAGGAACTTGACCCCAATCGATAGATAACGATGGAACCGAAGTTATCAGAAAAAGTAGCTAGACCCGAACCAAACTCATTGGTTGAACCTAAGCTATCAAGTTTGATCTTTTCAAGAATACACTTGAAGAAGATCAAGTTCTAATCCAAGAACTTAATAAGAGAGTTATAAGGATCTCACCTCAATGCAAAGCTTCATAAAAATCAATTCATTCAAAAAGTGACTAAATTCTATTACAAGCCTTCCTTAAATAGGCAAAGAGATAAATCTAATAAGGCAATAACATAATTAAAAATAATCAAAATATCCTAATTAGACAATATAAAAGTTTCTAAAAACGAGAAAAAGGAAAATTATAATTTGGAAAGTGGTGCAAGTGGATGGTGGCCGCGGAAATTAGGTTTACGTAGCATGAGCTCCAAGTTTATTTCAAATCATGGGCCTAGCCCAATGGTGTGGTAATTATAAGAACTTTGAAGTTAAAAACCCTTGGGCTAGAGTAGTGTCATATTGGGTGACCATGTGGGAAGTCTTTAGTTTTTGAGACATCTCTTACATTTTGGGCATCCTTTCCAATCCTTGCTTCTTCGTCAACACTTAATAATATTATGGCCCGTTGCACATCTTGTGATGATTCCTTTTCTTGGATGTCTTTGATTAAAATTTGTAGTCTTTTGTTTGTTTTATTTGTTCTTAATCTCGACATTGGTCCTCCTATGTTCATCAATGGATCTTGGCTTCTTATTGCTTCTTGATTGTCCTTGGTGTCCTTTGCCTACGTCGCCTCCTCTTCGCAAAGGATTCGTCCTGACTCTGATCAACAAAGATAAGTCCCAAAATTAACAGTAGCGTTACATAACCATATTCATCCGGTAAGTCAATTGTCAGATTGTTTTTTTTTT
>CM039505.1:42662132-42800094 GCA_022432975.1 Begonia masoniana | reverse complement strand
AAAAAAAAAAATTGCTTTTAGAAGGATGCCTTTTGGGCTATGTAATGCTCCTGCCACATTCCAGCGCTGCATGATGGCAATTTTTTCAGACATGATTGAAGAAGGTTTGGAAATTTTTATGGATGATTTCTCCATTGTTGGAGACTCTTTCGAGAATTGTCTGGAAAATTTAGAGAAAGTACTGAGGAGATGTATGGAAACTAACCTAGTTTTAAACTGGAAAAAGTGTCATTTCATGGTTCCAGAAGGAATAGTTTTGGGGCATAGAATTTTAGCAAAATGTTTAGAGGTGGATAAAGCAAAAATCGAAGTTATTGAGAAACTACCACCACCGAAAACAGTGAAAGGAATCAGAAGCTTCCTAGGGCATGTAGGGTTCTATAGGCGCTTCATTAAGGATTTTTCTAAAATATCGAAGCCTCTATGCAGTTTACTGGAGCAGAATACCTCATTCAACTTTGACAAAAACTGTCTTAAAGCATTTAACCTGCTGAAGCAAAAGTTGATTACTGCACCTATGATAGCTGCACCAGACTGGAACTCGCCTTTTATTTTAATATGTGATGCAAGCGACTATGCAGTAGGAGTGGTTCTTGGGCAGAAGAAAGAGAAAATTTTTTACTCTATTTACTATGCTAGCAAAACCTTGATTGAAGCTCAAAAGAACTACACAACAACAGAGAAAGAGCTACTAGCCATGGTGTTTGCATTTGACAAATTCAGAGCATATTTAATTGGTGCAAAGGTTGTTGTTTACACTGACCATGCAGCAATAAAATATTTGGTTGTAAAGAAGGATGCTAAACCAAGGCTTATTCGATGGGTACTATGACTTCAAGAATTTTATATGGAGATTCGAGACAGAAAGGGGTGCGAAAACCAAGTAGCTGATCATTTATCTCGTCAGGAGAATATGGGTAAAAAGCAAGATGAAGGGATTATAAGAGAATCCTTCCCTGATGAACAGATACTGAAGCTGGAAGTTTCTTTAGCTCCCTGGTACGCGGATTTTGTTAATTTTATTGTAAGTGAAATAATTCCTGTCGATTTAGATTATCAATAGAGAAGGAAGTTTTTGAAAGATGTAAAACACTATTTCTGGGACGAGCCATTCCTCTTCAAACAATGCGCTGATCAGCTGTTGATGAGGTGTGTTCCAGAGGAGGAAATGAAGTCAGTGCTGCAACAATGCCACGCAGCACCATATGGCGGTCATTATGGAGGAACTAGAACAGCAACTAAAATTTTGCAATCAGGTTTTTAATGGCCCTCTCTTTTTAAAGATGCTAACAATTTTGTTCAAAACTGTGACATATGTCAAAGAGTAGGAAATATCTCAAGGAAACACGAGCTGCCACTTACAAATATTTTAGAAGTGGAAATATTCGATGTATGGGGGATAGACTTCATGGGACCTTTTCCACCTTCTTTCGGGAATTAATATATTTTGTTGGCTGTGGATTATGTATCTAAATGGGTTGAAGCAGTGGCACTTCCAAATAATAAAGGGAAGAGTGTTCTGAAATTTCTGCAGAAAAATATTTTCACACGTTTTGGAATACCGCGAGCAATTATAAGCGATGGAGGTTCTCACTTTTGCAATAGGATGTTCACTATATTACTGGAAAAATATGGAGTGAGACATAAAATTACGACAGCTTACCATCCACAGAGTAATGGGCAAGCAGAAGTTTCTAACCAGGAGATAAGAGAATTTTAGAAAAAGTAGTACACCCGAATAGAAAAGATTGGTCTCAAAAATTGGAGGATGCATTATGGGCATATAGAACAGCATATAAAACACCTTTGGGCACCACACCTTATAATTTGATTTATGGGAAAGCTTGTCATTTACCAGTAGAGCTTGAGCATAAAGCATATTGGGCAATCAAAACCTTAAATTTGGATTAACAAGGAGCAGGGAAACATAGGTTTTTGCAGTTACAGGAGTTGGAAGAGTTTAGATTAAGAGCGTATGAAAATGCAAAAATTTACAAGGAAAAAGTGAAGAAATGGCATGATAGAAAGTTGCAGGCAAGAACATTTTTTAAAGGTGACAAAGTCTTGCTATTTAATTCCAAGATGAAGCTTTTTCCAGGAAAGCTCAAATCAAGGTGGTCTGGACCCTTTGACATAGTAGAGGTGTTTCCATATGGAACAGTGGAATTGCATGATGAAAAAAATGGAAGAAATTTTAAAGTGAATGGTCAATGAATTAAGCATTATTTTGAAGAAAAGTTGACAAACATTATGTCAATTTCTCTACAAAATCTGGAAGAAAAATGAGCAAATGGGAAGTCTGGCTGAAGACTTAAGTAAAAACTTAGCGCTGTGAGGGAGGCAACCTTCAATAATATCCTTTTATGCGTAAATTTTAGTTGAATTTTTATCTATTTTTCTTTTATTATAATTTTTTTGGTTTAAATGAGTTATTTTTTAATTTTACTCTTACTTCTCTAAACTTAAATTCTCTCGAAGCAAATTTAGGGTTAATTACTGACTGCAACCCACTGCCGACCTTCAGTGAAATTTTTCTTTTGAGTCCCCGAACAAAATTGTCGGCAATTTTTTCCTCTGATCCACGTCGCTTCTACTAACGCTACAACATTCCGCACTATTCTATCTGCAACAATGATGCCAAAATAGAAAGGACAGAAA
The DNA here is from genome assembly GCA_022432975.1 of Begonia masoniana. Taxonomy (NCBI): domain Eukaryota; kingdom Viridiplantae; phylum Streptophyta; class Magnoliopsida; order Cucurbitales; family Begoniaceae; genus Begonia; species Begonia masoniana. Next base: position 42,797,436 of record CM039505.1, on the reverse strand, counting down.
AATACCAAGAAAGTGAACAGAATGACTTTCATCTCCGAGGAGGTCAGGATGCGATATGAGCAAAGCTTACAACAACGGTCTTTTGCTCAGGAAAAAGGGTCCTAGTCGAAGCTGAACAATTACAAGGGTATCCGAGTTATGTGCACAATATTATTAAAGCAAGAGGTTGGGAAAAACTTTGTGCTGTTCCTGAACCAGCAGTGAAAAATTTAGTGCGCGAATTTTATGCAAACTTCGAAGGGGATTTGCCCTTAAAGATTCAGGTTCGAACAATCAATGTGAGAATAGGACCCTCTGAAATCAACGAGTTTTACAATCTGGAGCACGTTGAGGACGAGTTTTATATTTATGAAGATAATTTATCACCGGGCTTCCTGAATACGGCTTTGAAGGAAATAGCCGTACCAGGCACTGAATGGGTGCGCTCTAAAACTGGTTTTCTTTCCATTCCTCGGCTTGCTCTGCTTCCCAAAGCCAAGGTATGGTATCATTTCTTGAAACTTCGGATATTCCCTTCGTCCCATGGTCAGCATGTAACCAGAGACCGCGCTATTTTACTTTACTACATTTTAACCAACAAGAAGATAAATATTGGTTTGGTTATCTATCGGAATCTATGTGCAAATGCTCTAAAGCCGAAAGGGCAACTACTGTTTTCTTCTTTAGTCTCTGGGTTATGTGAGCTGGCTGGAATTGTGTATGAAGCCGATGAAGAATTCCTTTCCTCCGGTCCAGCGCTGATACCATCTATTATAAGGAGAATTGCTTCAGACAGTTTGGGAACGGGGGAACCAGAATCTGAGGAGAATGCTGCAAGTGGAGCTGCAGCATCATCCAGCAACAGCAACATCCAACAGCAAATACTTGACAGTCTGGTGTCAGTGCGTAACAGGCTAGATTGGATTAACAATGACCTTTCAATTTTAAAGACGAAATTTAAACTTCAAGAAAATCTTCAATACCAGTTGAGAAAGACCATGAAGAGCTCAAAGCGTAAAAATAAAATATTCTGGCAGTACACCAAACTATGGGATTCGACATTGGCAGCCAGCTTAGCTAAACAGCCAGAGGATCAAGCTCTTATTTTCCCACATTTCCCAACAACACTTTTAAGAGACTCGGATGATGAATCCGGTAATGAGGCATGAGTCCAGGGAAGTTCTAAATCTTCAGTTTTCTTTTCTTTGAACTTAATTCTCTTTGAGTTTGTCGTTGAATTTAATATTGTTTGGCAGTGGGGACACTGCCAATTTTAAGTTTTGGGGTAGCATGCATGTAGTGTCCTTGTTTAATTTGGATTTCTGGAAGTGAATTGTTTAACTTGGATGTTTATTTTCTGTTTAATTTGAGTGTTTGAAAACTGTTTAGAATAGTTATTCTGTTTAGTTTTGTGCCCAAGGTTGTTGAGTTCACTGTTTTATTTTATTTATTCTGTTAATTTGTGTTATTTGCTCTATTTGGTTATTAGTGTTCTGTTTGGTCTATAGACTATTCATTATAAAAAATTTTGAAAAATGAAGAAAAGTGAATTTTCTTACTATCCTTTAATTTAGTGAGTTATTGAATAATATCATTATCACACATTATTAGAAATTAATTAAGATTTGTTCCCATAAGCTTAGTTGTTCCTAACACACAAACTCCTTATTGGTTGCTTAGGAATATCATCCTTTCTAGACATTGCAATTATATCTAAGTGTCAATAATTTAGTGTTTGATGAAAGAAATTAGCAATGAAAGACTTCTTCTAAAAAAATAATAATATATAATAAATAATAAGTTTGGGGGTTATTACTATTGAAAAAAAAATGCAACTTCTTAATCTACTTTCAATTTCGAGTGAGCCTTTTGAATACTCGATGGGTAGAAATAAATTGGAGGAACTTTGGGAGGAACTCCGTTGCATAATTTTTTGGCTATACTCCTCTATTTTATATATGAGTATATATCTTGAGGTGACATTACTGAGTAACCGGAGGACTTCATCACCAATGTTGTCAATCGCGTAAAAAGGTAGTGTGACTTAAAGATAAAGTCAATGCTAAAAATCATCATTGTGTAATCCCTTTACTTATTTATTAAAAAAAAAAATCTTTGAAAGCTAATGGATTTAGGAAAAGCGTTAAAGAGTTGACACTCTATGATATGTATTGTGATTTCTAGTTTTGATTATTGAACTTAGCAATTCAAATGGAGTTTGAACACACACACACCTTGAAAATTAGTTTATTGGGAATTAAATCTATATTGATTGCTTTTAATTGTGATAGTGAAATTTTTCAATAATTTACGAGTTACGAGATATTTTGGAAATTACATCAATTTTTAATATTACTTTGGGAACTTATTTTTATTTTGCATCACTCGAGGACGAGTAATGGTTTAAGTTTGAGGGTATTTAATGACTCTTATTTTAGAGTCATTTTATGCTAATTTTACATAAGAAAACTTATATGAATTGAGTGATTGCAATAATAAATTAGTATAAATTTACTGCAATTGCTATGTAATGCTGCAGCATTAGTGCTTTGATTGAATTTAATATATTTCATGCAGATTATCTATTAAAAGCATAATTTTTCTCTTCAGTTGAAATTTACATTTTCATATTTGAATGCAATTTTATTAGAGGGAAAATCAAAATCAAAAGCTGAAGATTATGGAGGGAAAAGAAGCAGATCACGTAAATTGAGGAAATTTGTTGCTGATTATGGAGAGAGAAATTACTGGAATCATGGAAACAAATTAATTGAAATTTGAAATAAATGGAAGCAATAAATTTGAAATTAATAGCGGTGGATGTGGAAAAGAGCACAGGGCATCGGTAGATGTAAAGAAACCTGGGGCAGCGGAAGATGTGAAGGAAATAAAGAAAACTGGGTAGCGGTTGATTTAAAGAACGAGCAGCACTAAAAGATAAAAGTGGCGGTAGAAGCTGAAAGAAATAAAAAATAGGGCAGCGGAAGAAGGCAAAAATAGGGCAGCGGTAGAAGTAAAGAAAATGGGGCAGCAACCGATATAAAGAAAATGGGGCAGCGGTCAGCGGTCGATGACAAAAAGGAGAATAGAAATATAGATTGGAGAGAGAAGACACATGACATGCAGAAAATGACAAAAAAGAAGGAAAAGTTAATTTGAAGAGAGAGATTTGGCTTTTTATTGAAGCAGTGGAACGAGGATTAGAGGAATAAATGGAATTTGAGTGAAAAAAGGCAAAAATCAAGGAAAGAATAAAAAGAATAAAAGTGCATCTGGACAGAGAAAAATGTTAGATACACCTGGCAGACAAAAGGAGAAACAAAAGGAGGACCATAAAAATGGAGATTTTCCAGAGGAAGTATGCTGGTGTAGCTCTGGATCTGAAGAAGACCACCGACGCCGTTTCTTGGATCTTTTCTTCTCCTCTTATTTTTATTGCATTATTTTTCTATGAACACAATTGTTTTTAGTTTTATTTAATTATGTCTAGTAGCTAAACTCTATATCTTGGTTAGGACGATAGTACTCGTTACGGTTTTTGCGACGATCTTGCTTTTGTTATGCAATTGTCTATTGAACAATTATTTGTGAAATTTCTTGCTAAGTCAGATCATATCGATAGATAGATTGACGATTCATGTTTATATTGTATCGATAGATAGATATAAATTTTTAGATGCATAAATAATTAATTAGATTAAATTGCTACAACGTGGTTACCATTAATTCATTTGGCAATAAGAATGAGACAAATCTGAAATTCAATATTTGTTACATTCATTCTAGGTTGAAGGAAATTCTAATTTGAATTTATCTAGGCAATTCGAAAGAATCCTAGAATTATTTAATTCTTGCTGTTCATAGACAATGTTGCAGAGCATTACCAGAGCATCAGTAGTGAAATTATCGTAACGAAGAAATGGATCCTAGCCAAGGCCTTCTTTTATTGTTTTTACCTCGTTTACTCTGATTTAATTTGTTTCATCGTCATTCTAATTTTATTTCCATTTATTTTCATTTATCATCTTAATATTTTTATAAGATTTTTATAGCAATTAACATAAAATTAAAAAAATCCTAGTGGGATCGATACTTTACTTATTACTTCGTTAGCGACACGTGCACTTGCGTGTAAGTGTGTAAAATCACTAACACTAAGTATACGTCGTTCTCATCACTTCAAGTTAAACCTTGAAGGTGAAATGGATAACTTAGGTTCTAACCGCAAGTCATGTAACAATCAACATCATTTTCTTGATACGTTCATCTCTTTTGAAACAAATCGATTGGAGTGAATTTTCTTATACTTCATCAATAGCATTAATAAGTCTAAATAACGCGTCCATGAAGGTTATTGTGTCCTCAGTATACGTCGTCCTCATCACCTTAAGTTAAACCTTGATGGTGAAATGGATAACTTAGGTTCTAAACACAAGTCATGTAACAGTCAACCTCATTTCCTTGATATGTTCAACTCTTTTGGAACAAATCGATTGAAGTGAACTTTTTTATACTTCATCAAACGCATTACTAAGTCTTAATTACGCGTCCATGAAGGTTATTAGGTCCTCAGTCAGTGCTCTAATAATTTCAAGTTAAACCTTGAAGGTGAAATGGATAACTTAGGTTCTAACCGAAATTCATGTAACAGTCAACCTCATGTTCTTGATACGTTCAACTCTTTTGGAACAAATCGATTGAAGTGAACTTTCTTAAACTTCATCAAATGCATTACTAAGTCTTAATTACGCGTCCATGAATGTTATTGGGTCCTCAGTACACGTTGTTCTCATCACTTCAAGGTAAACCTTGAAGGTGAAATGGAAAACTTAGGTTCTAACCCAAAGTCAAGTAACAGTCAACCTCATTTGCTTGATACATTCAACTCTTTTGGAATAAATCGATTAAAGTGAACTTTCTTATACTTCATCAAGAGCATTACTGAGTCTTAAGTACGCGTCCATGAAGGTTATTAGGTCCTCAGTACACGTCGTTCTCATCACTTCAAGTTAAACATTGAAGGTAAAATGGATAACTTAGGTTCTAACCACAAGTCATGTAACAGACAACCTCATTTGGTTGGTACGTTCAACTCTTTTAGAACAAACTAATTGAAGTGAACTTTCTTATACTTCATCAAACGCATTACTAAGTCTTAATTACGTGTCCATGAAGGTTATTTGGGTCATCAGTACACGTCGTTCTCATCAGTTCAAGTTAAACCTTGAAGGTGAAATAGATAACTTAGGTCCTAACCACAAGTCATGTAACAGTCAACCTCTTTTGCTTGATACGTTCAACTCTTTTGGAACAAATCGATTGAAGTGAACTTTCTTATACTTCATCCAACGCATTACTAAGTCTTAATTAGCATCCAAGAAGGTTATTAGGTCCTCACTACACATCGTTCTCATTACTTCAAGTTAACCCTTGAAGGTGAAATGAATAACTTAGGTTCTAAAGACAAGTCATGTAATAGTCAACCTCATTTGTTTGATACGTTCAACTCTTTTGGAACAAATCGATTGAAGTGAACTTTCTTATACTTCATCAAACGCATTACTAAGTGTTAATTACGCGTCCATGAAAGTTATTGGGTCCTCAGTACCCGACATTCTCATCATTTCAAGCTAAACCTTGAAGATGATATTGATACATTAGGTTCTAACCACAAGTCATGTAACAGTAAACCTCATTTGCTTGATACGTTCAACTTTTTTGGAATAAATCGATTAAAGTGAACTTTCTTATACTTCATCAAACGCATTACTAAGTCTTAATTAGCGTCAATGAAGGTTATTGAGTCCTCAGTACTCATCGCTCTAATCACTTCAAGTTAAACCTTGAATGTGAAACGGATAACTTAGTTTCTAACCACAAGTCATGTAACAGTCAACTTCATTTGCTTGATACGTTCAACTCTTTTGAAACAAATCGATTGAAGTGAACTTTCTTATACTTCATCAAGAGTTTTACTAAGTCTTAACTACGTATCCATAAAGTTATTGGGTCCTCAGTACCCGTCATTCTCATCACATAAAGTTAAACCTTGAAGGTGAAATATATAAATTAGGTTCTAACCACAAGTCATGTAACAGTCAACCTCATTTGCTTGATACGTTCAACTCTTTTGGAACAAATCGATTGAAGTGAACTTTCTTATACTTCATCAAATGCATTACTATGTCTTTATTAACCGTCCATGAAGGTTATTAGATCCTCAGTACACGTCGTTCTCATTACTTAAAGTTAGCCCTTGAAGGTGAAATGGATAACTTAGGTTCTAACCACAAGTCATATAACAGTCAACCTCATTTGCTTGATACGTTCAACTCTTTTGAAACAAATCGATTGAAGTGAACTTTCTTATACTTCATCAAACGCATTACTAAGTCTTAATTACGCGTCCATGAAGGTTATTGGGTCCTCAGTACACGTCGTTCTCATCACTTCAAGTAAAACCTTGAAAGTGAAATGGATAACTTAGGTTCTAACCACAAGTCATGTAACTGTCAACCTCATTTGCTTGATACGTTCAACTCTTTTGGAACAAATCGATTGAAGTGAACTTTCTTATACTTCATCAATAGCATTACTAAGTCTTAATTATGCGTCCATGAAGGTTATTGGGTCCTCTGTACACGTCGTTATCATCACTTCAAGTTAAACCTTGAAGGTGAAATTGATAAATTAGGTTCTAACCACAAGTCATGTAACAGTCAACCTCATTTGCTTGATACGTTCAACTCTTATGGAACAAATCGATTGAATTGAACTTTCTTATACTTCATCAAACGCATTACTAAGTCTTAATTACGCGTCCATGAAGGTTATTGGGTCCTCAGTACACGTCGTTCTCATCACTTCAAGTTAAACCTTGAAGGTGAAATGGATAACTTAGGTTTTAACCGCAAGTCATGTAACATTCAACCTCATTTCCTTGATACGTTCAACCCTTTTGGAAAAAATCAATTGAAGTGAACTTTCTTACACTTCATCAAACGCTTTACTTAGTCTTAATTACGCATCCATGAAGGTTATTGGGTCCTCAGTACATGTCGTTCTCATCGCTTCAAGTTAAACCTTGATGGTGAAATGGATAACTTAGTTTCTAACCACAAGTGATGTAACAGGCAACCTCATTTGCTTGATACGTTCAACTCTTTTGGAACAAATCGTTTGAAGTGAACTTTCTTATACTTCATCAAGAGTATTACTAACTCTTAACTACGCGTCCATGAAGGTTGTTGGGTCCTCAGTACCCGTCGTTCTCATCATTTCAAGTTAAACCTTGATGGTGATGTTGATAAATTAGTGATGTGGGCGAGGATGGCATTGAAGAGGAATTGGCCCAAGAAAAATACTTAATGGAATTTAACATACCAAATGGACCTATCACTAGAGCTCGGGCCAAGAAGCTTCAAGAAGAAGTCCAAAGTAACTTATTTCAAGAACCTAGACCACTACAAGAAATGAGCTTCAAAGTTATTAATATGTTACAAATACAAATGGAGTTTGATTAGGCCCAAAGGATTACAAATTCAGCAAAGAAGGCTCTAGAAAGTGCAATTTCGAAGTGGCATCCACTAAGCATTTAATATTGGCATAGAGAAGGCCAAAGGTTGTTTTGATGGATTCCAAAGAAGGTTGAACCTAGACCATATTAGCAGCAAAGTTCTTTCTCATGTTTTCAAGGCTATTTAATGCCTATTCTAGACTATTCTTGTAAGCTTTTAAATACTTTGGAGTTCTTCGTTGTAAGACACACTAGAATGAGAATTATCTTGTGAGAATTTCCTCCAAAGTGTTCTTCTGTAGAACTTGCGGAAATTTCAAGTCTAACCACTTGATTTCCAATCCTTATAATATTAGTTTCTTGCTCTTCCATTGCAACGGGGTCAATATTCCTTTCTTGATACTATTGCTTTCTGGTTCTCATATAACCACGGGGTCATTAGTCACTAAACTTTGAAACTGTTATTAGGAGATCCTGAAGTTGATTCCATCTATTGACGTTGGGTCTCACAAAAAGTTTGTTGAGACTTGCATCATTTGGTATCTGAGCCTAGACATCCAATTGAGGTTTTGTTTATTGTCTAGTGCTTACTTTTTTTTTATTTCAATTTCTGCTTTGTTGTTGATCCATAATTTCATATCTTTGTTCTTGCTCCCATTGAGAGTTTATCAAAAAAAAGAGAAAAAAAAGAGGAAAAAAAGGGACAAAAAAAAAGAAACAAAAACAAAAGGAAAAAAGAATTTTCTTTATTCTGTTATCAAATACTTTTTTGTTTCACACTCCGTGGTATCAATCTTATTGTGACCATATTTCTTCCATTCCTTCCTTTATTTTGCGCCCCATTGCTTTCGTCTTTACTAAGAAATCTATATTTTAAGTGTGTTGGTTTTCATTTGTTTTGCTTTGATATTTACCTTGATTAGTTTTCTCAAGAACTTTGAAGAGGAAAGTGAGTGGTAAAAGGCAAAAGTTGGAGAGCTTATTAGAGGGTAAAAGCCGAAATCTATGTGAGTAAACACGAGTGCTCGAGAACCATATTTGAGTGTATACACGTGAGGGAGAGGAGAGGTCATTTTCTTTACACTTTTACACAGATTCTGTAACGACCCAGGGAGGATCGCCCCGAAATTCTTGACTTTACTTAAAACTTTAATTCATAATTGGACTCTCTTCTTTTTTTTTCTTTTTACAGTGTATCTAGCAGACTTAAAGACTTCAACTTATCTGATGGAGAATTAATCCCTTGTACCTGACTTCTTCATGATATTACTTACTTAATCGCTCACAGACACGAGCGACCATACACGATCATCGGTTCTAAGACATAGTCGGGCGGAGATGAATTGCCCTCAAGTCGCTCGACTTCATCGATCTCGGATTGCATGGGTTTGCATGCATCAGAGCTCGCACCATCCGATTTGTAACTTGCACTTCACACAACTCTCTCAACGACGCCCGGCAGAAAACATCTACCGATACGTGCTTCTCACGTGATCACTTAAACATCATCCAGTAGTGGACATCTACCGATGGACACGTGCAGCTCTCATGACTCATTAAAACATCTACCGATAGACATGTGAAATTCACGTGTTCATCTAAGACATCTTCCGATAGCTTACAAGCTTTACATCATCCGATCACTAAACACTCTACACCGCCGATCGCTAGACGACAAAACTATACTTTCCTCATCCGATGGCTAAACACTCTACATCTACCGATCGCTAGACGACAAAACTATACTTTCATCATCCGATGGCTAAACACTCTACATTTGCCGATCGCTAGACGACAAAATAGCACTTTCATCATCCGATGGCTAAACACTCTACCTCTGCCGATCGCTAGACGACAAAATAGCACTTTCATCATCCGATGGCTAAACACTCTACATCTGCCGATCGCTAGATGACAAAATAGCACTTTCATCATCTGATGGCTAAACACTATACATTTGTCGATCGCTAGACGACAAAATTACTACTTACTTCTACCGATAGGAGAAAACACATCTTCCGGTAGAAACTCCTACCAAAAGGATTCATCCAACTTACACATAACCCAACTTAGCTAAGAAAGGCTCTTACTGGTATAACAAATTCATTCAGAGTATAAATAGCGGAAGACTTGCATGACATAAATCCTTTAAAAGGAAACATATCCTCATATCCAATCCCAGACTCAAAAGTTAACTCAAACAATACTAACACCATCCTACATAATTTCAGTTCTTATATTCTTACTGACATAAGGGAGCAATAACCAGGGGTCATAATCGCCTCTCCAGTCCCGCACTGTCACTTTGAGTATCCTCCAGCAACCAGCTTTAAATATCCTCTTTGAAGTTAGTATCTTCACCTGTAGTCTCTTCACCTACATCATAAGGTTCATCTATAAGCCTAATGCTTAGTAAGAAATGCGACATTAACATGAGTCCATGAATGCATAATTCAGAGAAAACATGCTCATAGATCATTTCTTGTTATATTCTTGTTCATATTCATCATTCATAATCATGAGACATATTCATCATTCGTAATCATTGTTCATAATCATTGTTCATATTCATCATTTCAGTTGTGTGGAATGAGAGAGGATTTGTGCCGGTAAAGGGTGTTCGACAGTGATTTTGATCATGGTCCCTACTGCGGGTCGTATACATATGTCCTTCTTTGGACTGTGACGTACGCCGAACCGCCCCCAACCCTCACTCAACCACGTTGCAGGGATTTTATCATCTTATCTTGTTCATGAGAAAACATGCTTTTAAAACATTTTCATATGCATAAAACTTTCATGATGCGTGAATATGGAAACTCTTAAAACATCAAGCTACAGAGCAGAGCATTATCCATCATGGAATATTACTTTTGAACTAAACGTCATCAAGAACACTAGACATCCGCATAAGGGAGTTTCTAATCATCACATAACATTCTACTTAGTATCCTCTGATCTAGGGTCCTAATGACCAAGAAATCTATACATTCACTTACCTGGTCTCCTTAGCAATCTGGACCTCTTCTCTTCAACTTCTTCACCTAAAACATGTGCATTATAGTAGTTAAATCAAAATCCTAAAACTCTACTCATAAATCATCCTAGGATCTATTAGCTAAAGTCATTCCCAAATCCTTGGTTTGATATACTGTGCAAAATCTGAAATCCAAAATAAAACAAACAGGTTCCACTATCGATTAAATCTGAGTTGATTACTTAAAATGTCCAGAATCGATTCGGGTTGACATTACTACTCTCGGATTCTAAAATGTTCTAATACTACTCGGCCATTGATCAAATCTGAGTTCAAATGTCGAGCTGAAAACAGAGCTCCAAACACAAACAGATAACTACATTGTCCATTTCATACCTCGGGTGCGGATTCGCAGAGGAATGCGGGCTAGAAACCGGTCGTCGGCGAGGAAGACACTAATAGCAGTGAGCGAGGGCTTGGGAGAGAAGAAATCGCCAGAAAGGGAGGTGTCGGCTACAGTAGTTTAAATGAGGTTTAAATCCCTTTCCTTTTCCTTTAAATACTAGCCTCAATCCTCCATTATTATAACTTTGCCACTCAACTTAGTTTAGATCCACATGTAATTAATTAAGCTTGGCATAAATCCTAAACTACGAAGATTAAATATTTATGACCGTTAATACAGTTAAGAAAATCACCTGGCTGTTAACTCGGGTGTTACAGATTCTATAGCATGTCTGAAAGAGAAGGTGAAGCAACGCCAATGGATAGCAATTTGGTCATAACTACACGTCCATGAAGATTATTGGGTCCTTAGTACACATCGTTCTCATTACTTCAGGTTAAACCTTGAAGGTGAAATTGATAAATTAAGTTCTAATTACAAGTCATGTAATAGTAAACCTCATTTGCTTGATACGTTCAACTCTTTTGGAACAAATCGATTGAAGTGAACTTTCTTAAACTTCATCAAACACATTACTAAGTCTTAATTACGCGTCCATGAATGTTATTGAGTCCTCAGTACACGTCGTTCTCATCACTACAAGGTAAACCTTGAAGGTGAAATGGATAACTTAGGTTCTAACCAAAAGTCATGTAACAGTCAACCTCATTTACTTGATACGTACAATTCTTTTAGAACAAATCGATTGAAGTGAACTTTCTTATACTTCATAAAGAGCATTACTAAGTCTTAATTACGCGTCCATGAAGGTTATTGGGTCCTCAGTACACGTCGTTCTTATCACTACAAGTTAAACCTTAAAGGTGAAATAGATAACTTAGTTTCTAACCATAAGTCATGTAACAGTCAACCTCATTTGCTTGTTACGTTAAACTCTTTTGGTGCAAATCGATTGAAGTAAACTTTCTTATACTTCATCAAGAGCATTACTAAGTTTTAATTACGCGTCCATGAAGGTTATTAGGTCCTCAGCAAACGTCGTTCTCATCACTTCAAGTTAAACCTTGAAGGTTAAATGGATAACTTAGGTTCTAACCTCAAGTCATGTAACAGTCAACCTCATTTGGTTGATACGTTCAACTCTTTTGCAACAAATCCAATGAAGTGAACTTTCTTATACTTCATCAAGAGCATTACCAAGTCTTAACTACGCATCCATGAAGGTTATTGGGTCCTCAGTACACGTCGTTCTGATCATTTCAAGTTAAACCTTGAAGGTTTAATTGATCAATTAGGTTCTAACCACAAGTCATGTAAAAGTTAAATGCATTTGCTTGATACGTTCAACTCTTTTGGAACAAATCGATTAAAGTGAACTATCTTATGCTTCATCAAGAGCATTACTAAGTTTTAATTACGCATCCATGAAGGTTATTGGGTCCTCAGTACGCGTCGTTCTCATCACTTCAAGGTAAACCTTGAAGGTGAAATGGATAACTTAGGTTCTAACCAAAAGTCATGTAACAGTCAACCTCATTTGCTTGATACGTTCAACTCTTTTAGAACAAATCGATTGAAGTGAACTTTCTTATACTTCATAAAGAGCATTACTAAGTCTTAATTACGCGTCCATGAAGGTTATTGGGTCCTCAGTACACGTCGTTCTCATCACTACAAGTTAAACCTTAGAGGTGAAATAGATAACTTAGTTTCTAACCATAAGTCATGTAACAGTCAACCTCATTTGCTTGTTACGTTCAACTCTTTTGGAGCAAATCGATTGAAGTAAACTTTCTTATACTTCATCAAGAGCATTACTAAGTCTTAATTACGCGTCCATGAAGGTTATTAGGTCCTCAGTATCCGTCGTTCTCATCACTTCATGTTAAACCTTGAAGGTGAAATGGATAACTTAGGTTCTAACTACAAGTCATGTAACAGTCAACCTCATTTGCTTGATACGTTCAACTCTTTTGCAACAAATCCATTTAAGTGAACTTTCTCATACTTCATCAACAGCATTACTAAGTCTTAACTACTCGTCCATGAAGGTTATTGGGTCCTCAGTGTAACACCCGAGATACGACTAGGTAACTTTCCTAACTGTATTAACGGTCATGAATATTTAATCTTCGCGGTTTAGAATTTTATGACAAGTTTAATCAATTACATGTGGGTTTTAAACTAGGTTGAGTGTCAATATGGTAATATTAGAAGTTGAGATCAATATATAAAGAAAAAGGAAAAGTTTTAAATTTCACTCAAGCCACTGTAGCCGACATTCCCCGACTCTCGGCGATTTCTTGCCTCCCAAGCCCCGCTCTCTGCTATCAGAGTCTTCCTCGCCGACGACCGGTTTCTAGCTCGCATTCCTCTGCGAATCCGCACCCGAGGTATGAAATGGACAATGTAGTTATCTGTTAGTGTTTGGAGCTCTGTTTTCAGCTCGGCATTTGATCTCGGATTTTATCAATGGCCGAGTAGTATTAGAACATTTTAGAATCCGAGAGTAGTAATGTCAACCCGAATCGATTCTGGACATTTTAAGTAACCAACTCATATTTAATCGATAGTAGAACCTGTTTGTTTTATTTTGGATTTCAGATTCTGCACAGTATATCAAACCAAGGATTCGAGAATGACTTTAGCTAATAGATCCTAGGATGATTTATGAGTAGAGTTTTAGGATTTTGATTTAACTACTGTAATGCACATGTTTAGGTGAAGAAGTTGAAGAGAAGAGGTCCAGATTGCTAAGGAGACCAGGTAAGTGAATGTATAGGTTTCTCGGTCATTAGGACCCTACATCAGAGGACACTAAGTAGAATGTTATGTGATGATTAGAAACTCCCTTATGCTAATGTCTAGTATTCTTGATGACGTTTAGTTCGAAGGTAATATTCCATGTTGGATAATGTTCTGCTCTGTAGCTTGATGTTTTAAGAGTTTCCATGTTCATGCATCATGAAAGTTTTATGCATATGAAAATGTTTTATAAGCGATGTTTCTCATCACGAACAAGATAAGAAGATAAAACTTATGCAACGTGGTTAAGTGAGGGTTGGGGGCGGTTCGGCGTATGCCACAGTTGAAAAGAGGGACATATGAATACTACCCGCGATAGGGACCATGATCAAACTCACTGTCGAACCCCCTTTACCGGCACAAATCCTCTCTTAATCCACACAACTAAATGAAGAACACGAATGATGAAAAGAATGATGAATATGACCCATGATTATGAATGATGAGATGAATGATGGATATGATCCATGATTATGAATGATGAAACGAATGATGAATATGACCCATGATTATGAATGATGAATATGAACAAGAATATGAACAAGAAACGATCTATGAGCATGTTTTCTTTCTCTGAATTATGCATTCATGCACTCATGATAGTGTTGCATTCCTTACTAAGCATTAGGCTTATAGTTGAACCTTATGATGTAGGTGAAGAGACTACAGGTGAAGATACTAATTTCAAAGAGGATATTTAAAGCTGGTTGCTGAAGGATACTCAAGGTGACAGTGCGGGACTGGAGAGGCAATTATGACCCCTGGTTATTGCTCCCTTATGTCAGTAAGAATATAAGAACTGGAATTATGTCGGATAGTGTTAGTATTGTCTGAGTTAACTTTTGAGTCTGGAATTAATTTTAAGGGTTATCGAACGATCTGTTTGCTTAAGTCTTCCGCTACATGTATTCTGAACGAGTCTCTGATTTTCTATTCGTATGAATGTTAGGTCATTGGAATTTGAAGTCTGTGAAGATTATGTCTATCGAATGATGTCGAGTGTTTTAGCCATCCGATATTGTCGAGTGTCTTAGTCATCCGGTGATGTTGAGTGTTTCGCTCGTCGGATGATAATGGTTAAGTCGTTTGTCGTATAGTCAGCGGATGATGCTAGTATTTACAATACCTGGCGATGTAAGTGTTATTTTGTCGTTTAGTGCCCGGGTGATGTGAGAGTCGAAGTGTGTTTAGTCACCGGATGACGCTGGTATTTACAACACCGAGTGATGAAAGTATGGTTTGTCGTCTAGTGACCGGATGATGTAGAGTATTTCTTCGCCGGATGATGAAAAATGTTATTTTGTCATCTAGTGACCGGTGGAGGAAGTGTAGTTATTCACCGGATGATGTAGACGATGTTTGTCGTTTAGTGACCGAGTGTGATTTAATAAGTCATGTGCGATGCACGTGCTCACCGGATGATGTTTCTTATCTGGGGAGATTTTATAGAGTCACGTGTTTGACTCGTGTTCACCGGTGGATGTCCACTACTGGGCGATGTTTTAATTGAACATGTGAAATTCACGTGCCCACCTGAAGATATCTTCTATTAGGCGATGATAAGTGAGTCACGCAGAGTACACGTGACAAATCGGATGGGGCACACCCTGCCAGCCGATGCATGCAAATCCATGCAAACCCGAGTAGAATCATGTTAAGTGATTTGAGGGCATTTCTTCCCTATCCGATTATGTTTTGGAACTGACGATCGAGCTTGATCGACTGATTCTGTCGATGAATGAGTTATTAGAAACATGAAGGAGTCAAGTTCAAGTTCTAAGTTTTAAAAGAAAAAAAAAAGAAATACTAATAATGAACAGGGTGTAGAAATTAAGAAGTAAATGATTACGATTGTCATGTTTACGTGGTGATCCCAACGGGGTCGTTACACTCAGTACACGTCGTTCTGATCATTTCAAGTTAAACCTTCAAGGTTAAATTGATAAATTAGGTTCTAACGACAAGTCATGTAAAAGTTAACCGCATTTGCTTGATATGTTCAACTGTTTTGGAACAAATCGATTGAAAAGAACATTCTTATACTTCATCAAGAGCATTACTAAGTTTTAATTACGCATCCATGAAGGTTATTGGGTCCTCAGTACGCGTCGTTTTCATCACTTCAAGGTAAACCTTAAAGGTGAAATGGATAACTTTGGTTCTAACCACATGTCATGTAACAGTCAACTTAATTTGCTTGATATGTTAGCCTCTTTTGAAACAAATCGATTGAAGTGAACTTTCTTATACTTCACCAAAAGCATTACTAAGTCTTAACTAACCGTCCATGAAGGTTATTGAGTCCTCAGTGCACGTCGTTCTCATCACTTCAAGTTAAACCTTGAAAGTGAAATTGATAAATTAGGTTATAACCACAAGTCATGTAACAGTCAACCTCATTTGCTTGATATGTTCAACTATTTTGGAACAAATCGATTGAAGTGAACTTTCTTAATCTTCATCAAACGCATTACTAAGTCTTAATTACGCATCAAGGAATGTTATTAGGTCCTCAGTACACGTCGTTATCATCACTTCAAGGTAAACCTTGAAGGTGAAATGGATAACTTAGGTTCTAACCACAAGTCATGTAACAGTCAACCTCACTTGCTTGATACGTTCAACTCTTTTGGAACAAATCAATTGAAGTGAACTTTCTTATACTTCATCAAGAGCATTACTAGGTCTTAATTACACGTCCATGAATGTTATTGGGTCCTCAGTACACGTCGTTCTCATCACTTCAAGTTAAACCTTGAAGGTGAAATGGATAACTTAGGTTCTAACCACAACTCATGTAACAGTCAACCTCAATTGCTTGATACGTTCAACTCTTTTAGAACAAATCGATTGAAGTGAACATTCTTATACTTCATCAAGAGCATTACTAAGTCTTAATTACGCATCCATGAAGGTTATTAGGTCCTCAATACATGTCGTTCTCATCACTTCCAGTTAAACATTGAATGTTAAAAATATAAATTAAATTCTAAGCACAAGTCATGTAACAGTCAACCGCATTTGCTTGATACGTTCAACTTTTTTGGACCAAATCGATTGAAGTGAACTTTCTTAAACTTCATAAAGAGTATTACTAAGTCTTAACTACGCATCCATGAAGGTTATTGGGTCCTCAGTGCCCGTCGTTTTCATCACTTCAAGTTAAACTTTGAAGGTGAAATGGATAACTTAGGTTCTAACCACAAGTCATGTAACAGTCAACCGCATTTGCTTGATACGTTCAACTCTTTTGGAACAAATCGAATGAAGTGAACTTTCTTATACTTCATCCAAAGCATTACTAAGTCTTAATTATGCGTCCATGAAGGTTATTGGGTCCTCTCTACACGTCGTTCTCATCACTTCAAGTTAAACTTTAAAGGTGAAATGGATAACTTAGGTTCTAACCACAAGTCATGTAACAGTCAACCGCATTTGCTTGATACGTTCAACTCTTTTGGAACAAATCGATTGAAGTGAACTTTCTTATACTTCATCAAGAGCATTACTAAGTCTTAATTACGTGTCCATGAAGGTTATTAGGTCCTCAGTACATGTTGTTCTCATCACTTCAAGTTAAACTTTGAAGGTGAAATGGATAACTTAGGTTCTAACCACAAGCCATGTAACAGTCAACCGCATTTGCTTGATACGTTCAACTCTTTTGGAACAAATCGATTGAAGTGAACTTTCTTATACTTCATCAAGAGCATTACTAAGTCTTAATTACGCGTCCATGAAGGTTATTGGGTCCTCTGTACACGTCGTTCTCATCACTTCAAGTTAAACTTTGAAGGTGAAATGGATAACTTAGGTTCTAACCACAAGTCATGTAATAGTCAACCTAATTTGCTTGATACGTTTAACTTTTTTGGAACAAATCTATTGAAATGAGCTTTCTTGTACTTCATCAAGACCATTACTAAGTCGTAACTACGCGTCCATGAAGGTTATTGGGTCCTCTGTACACGTCGTTCTCATCACTTCCAGTTAAACATTGAAGGTTAAATTGATAAATTAGGTTCTAACCACAAGTCATGTAACAGTCAACCGCATTTGCTTGATACGTTCAACTCTTTTGGAACAAATTGATAGAAGTGAACTTTCTTATACTTCATCAAGAGCATTACTAAGTCTTAATTACGCGTCCATGAAGGTTATTAGGTCCTCAGTACACGTCGTTCTCATCACGTCAAGTTAAACCTTGAAGGTGAAATGAATAACTTAGGTTCTAACCACAAATCATGTAATAGTCAACCTCATTTGCTTGATACGTTCAACTCTTTTGGAACAAATCCATTGAAGTGAACTTTCTTGTACTTCATCAAGAGCATAAGTAAGTCTTTACTACTCGTCCATGGAGGTTATTGCATGCTCAGTACACGTTGTTTTCATCACTTCAAGTTAAAAATTGAAGGTTAAATTGAGAAATTAGGTTCTATGCACAAGTCATGTAACAGTCAACCGCATTTGCTTGATACGTTCAACTCTTTTGGAACAAATCGATTGAAGTGAACTTTCTTATACTTCATCAAGAGCATTACTAGGTCATAATGACGCCTCCATGAATGTTATTGGGTCCTCCGTACACGTCGTTCTAATCACTTCAAGTTAAACCTTGAAGGTGAAATGGATAACTTAGGTTCTAACCACAAGTCATGTAACAGTCAACCTCATTTGCTTGATATGTTCAACTCTTTTAAAACAAATCGATGGAAGTGAACATTCTTATACTTGATCAAGAACATTACTAAGTATTAATTACACGTCAATGAAGGTTATTAGGTCCTTAGTACTGAAGGTTAAATTGATACATTTGGTTCTAAACACAAGTCTTGTAACAGTCAACCACATTTGCTTGATACGTTCAACTCTTTTTGTAACACCCGAGTTACGACTAGGTAATTTTCCTAACTGTATTAACGGTCATGAACATTTAATCTTCGCGGTTTAGAATTTTAAGACAAGTGTAATTAATTATATGTGGGTTTAAACTAGGTCGAGTGGCAAAGTTGTAATAATAGAGGGCTTAGACCGATATTTAAAGGAAGTGAAAATGATTTAAACCTCATTAACTCACTGTAGCCGACATCCTCCATTCTCGGCGATTCCTTCTCTCGCAAGCTCTCGCCCTCTGCCTGCCTGTAATCCTTCCTTCGACGACCAGTTCCCTTGCTATTTCTCGGTTACCTTACGCTCGAGGAATGAGTTAGACAATGTAGTTATCAGTTAATCGTTTAGCTCTATTTTCAGCTTGAACCCGTAACTCAAATCCTTAAACAACAGGGTAATAATATAGTTCATTGTTAATCTGAGAGTGATAATGTCATTCCGAATCAGTTTTGGACATTTAAAAACAATCAACCCTGAGTAACCGATAGTCGAATCTGTCTATTTCAGTTCTTGGATTTCAGATTTTGCACAGAGCGTTAGACTAAGGATTCAGGATGGCTTTGTCTATTAGACCCTAGGATGACTTGAGGTTAGAACTTATAGGACTTTGTTTTAACTACTGCAATGTGAATGTTTTAGGTGAAGAAGTTTGAAGAGAAAGAGCTCAAAGTGCTAAGGAGACCAGGTAAGTGAATGTATAGGTTTCTCGGTCAATAGGACCCTACATCAAAGGATGCTAAGTAGAAACTCGTACGATGATTAGTAGTTCTTTCATGTTACTGTCTAGCATTTATGTCGACGATTGGTTCGATAGTAAGCTTTTCATACTGGCTGAATGTTCTGTCCTACAGCTTGGACGAGTTAAAGAACCCCATGCTCATGCATTATCAATGTTTTATGCACATGAAAATGTTTTAAAAGCATGTTCTCTCATGAACAAGATAAGATGATAAAATCCATACAACGTGGATGAGTGAGGGTTGGGGGCGGTTCAGCGTATGTCACAGTCCACAGTAGGACATATGAATACGACCCGCAGTAGGGACTATGATCAAACTCACTGTCGAACCCCCTTTACCGGCACAAATCCTCTCTCATCCCACGCAACATGAACAATGATATGAATAACGAATATGGTTCAGTGATATGGACTATAATACGAACGATGAATGTGTTTCAGCGATGTGAATTATGTTATGAATGATGAATATGGAATAATGATTATGAACAAGAAAAGACTCATGACCACGTTTTTCTCTGAATTATGCATTCATGCATTCATGTTATTGTTGCATTCCTTACTAAGCATTAGGCTTATAGTTTAAACCTTTGATGTAGGTGACGAGTTTTCGGGTGAGGGATTCAAGTTAAATGAGGAAGTCTAAGTTTGGCTGTTGGAGAATGCTCAGTGTGACAGTGAAGGCTGGATTGGCGAATAAGTTCTCTGGTTTATGCTCTATGAACATTATTAATGATTTTAATATGGAAGTATAAGTAGAATGAAGTTATTTCATAGTACTGGGATTGGAAATTATCTGGATGCTCACTGGGTAGAGGATGGTACAGTTTATTGAATATCTTTTGTTTAAGACTTCCGATATATGTACTCTGAGGGAATCATTGATTTCTGTTTACAGAAATGTTAAGTCTAGAAAGTTTGAGACTTATTCATGATTATGTCTATTGGGAGATGTTGTTTAGTCCTACCGGTAGGAGTGGTGTGTTTTCTATCGGTAGATGCAGGGTGTTTTCTATCGGTAGAAGTAGTGAGATTTCTGTCGGTAGATACAGTGTGTTTATATCGGGTGATGTAGGATTCTTTTTCCCTGTCGCCTAGTCATCGGTAGATGTAGTTTATATATTTTTCCTGCTGACGTCATCGGCAGATACAGTTTGTTTATCTTCCTGCTGACGTCATCGGCAGATGTAGTTTATATACCTTCCTGCTGACGACAACGGCAGACGCGGTTTGATTAGCTGCCGGCTGACGTCATCGGCAGATGCGGTTTGTATATCTGCCGACGAACGATTAATGAATCACGTGAAATGCACGGGATAACCGGAAGATGTAGCTTTGGTTTATCGGTAGATGTGAGCCCTCTCCTGCCTTGTCGTTTAGTGATCGGCAGATGAGAGTGAAGTTTTGTCGTTGAGTTCGGCAGATGCCTTTTTTTTAAAATCCCCCAGCCAAATGTCTTATTTCATTGTCCATGTCCTACATGTGACTACAGAATTAGTATTTCCGCTGCTTAGTAAAAAAAAAAATATATAAAAGAGTGAAAGGAGTGAGTAAAGTCATGAATTACGTGGCGATCCTTCCTGGGTCGTTACACTTTTGGAACAAATCGATTGAAATGAACTTTCTTATACTTCATCAAGAGTATAAATAAGTCATAACTACGCGTCCATGAAGGTTATTGGGTCCTCAGTTCCCGTCGTTATCATCACTTCAAGTTAAACCTTGAAGGTGAAATTGATCAATTAGGTTCTAACCACAAGTCATGTAACAGTCAACCTCATTTGCTTGATACGTTCAACTCTTTTGGAACAAATCGATTGAAGTGAACTTTCTTATACTTCATCAAGAGCATTACTAAGTCTTAACTACGCGTCCAAGAAGTTTATTGGGTCAACAGTGTCCGTCGTTCTCATCATTTCAAGTTAAACCTTGAAGGTGAAATTGATTAATTAGGTTCTAAGCACAAGTCATGTAACAGTCAACTTCATTTGCTTGATACGTTCAACTCTTCTAGAACAAATCGATTGAAGTGAATTTTCTTATGCTTCATCAAGAGCATTACTAAGTCTTAACGCGTCCATGACGGTTATTGGGTCCTCTGTACACGTCGTTCTCATCGCTTCAAGTTAAACCTTAAAGGTGAAATGGATAACTTAGGTTCTAACCACAAGTCATGTAACAGTCAACCTCATTTGCTTGATACGTTCAACTATTTTAGAACAAATCGATTGGAGTGAACTTTCTTATACTTCATCGAGAGCATTACTAAGTCTTAATTACGCGTCCATGAACGTTATTAGGTCCTCAGTACATGTCGTTCTCATCACTTCAAGTTAAACTTTGAAGGTGAAATGGATAACTTAGGTTCTAACGACAAGTCATGTAACAGTCAACCGCATTTGCTTGATACGTTCAACTCTTTTGGAACAAATCCAATGAAGTGAACTTTCTTATACTTCATCAAGAACATTACTAAGTCTTAATTACGCATCCATGAAGGTTGTTGGGTCCTCTGTACACGTCGTTCTCATCACTTCAAGTTAAACTTTGAAGGTGAAATAGATAACTTAAGTTCTAACCACAAGTCATGTAACAGTCAACCGCATTTGCTTGATACGTTCAACTCTTTTGGAACAAATCGAATGAAGTGAACTTTCTTATACTTAATCCAAAGCATTACTAAGTCTTAATTATGCGTCCACGAAGGTTATTGGGTCCTCTCTACACGTCGTTCTCATCACATCAAGTTAAACTTTGAAGGTGAAATGGATAACTTAGGTTCTAACCACAAGTCATTTAACAGTCAACCGCATTTGCTTGATACGTTCAACTCTTTTAGAATAAATCGATTGAAGTGAACTTTCTTATACTTCATCAAGAGCATTACTAAGTCTTAATTACGCGTCCATGAAGGTTATTAGGTCCTCAGTACATGTCGTTCTCATCTCTTCAAGTTAAACTTTGAAGGTGAAATTGATAACTTAGGTTCTAACCACAAGTCATGTAACAGTCAACTGCATTTGCTTGATACGTTCAGCTCTTTTGGAACAAATCGATTGAAGTAAACTTTCTTATACTTCATCAAGAGCAGTACTAAGTCTTATTTACGCGTCCATGAAGGTTATTGGGTCCTCTGTACACGTCGTTCTCATCACTTCAAGTTAAACTTTGAAGGTGAAATGGATAACTTAGGTTCTAACCACAAGTCATGTAATTGTCAACCTAATTTGCATGATACGTTTAACTTTTTTGGAACAAATCCGCTGAAATGAGCTTTCTTGTACTTCATCAAGAGCATTACTAAGTCTTAACTACGCGTCCATGAAGGTTATTGGGTCCTCTGTACACGTCGTTCTCATCACTTCCAGTTAAACATTGAAGGTTAAATTGATAAATTAGGTTCTAACCACAAGTCATGTAACAGTCAACCACATTTGCTTGATACGTTCAACTCTTTTGGAACAAATTGATTGAAGTGAACTTTCTTATACTTCATCAAGAGCATTACCAAGTCTTAATTACGCATCCATGATGTAACACCCCTAAAACTGTACCCACTTTTTGCGTACATATATAGATATATATATATATATATATATATATATATATATATATATATATTTTTACTTTTTACTTTCTTATAGTTTAAATAAAACTTCGTGCGGAATTAAAACTGTAGTTGAAATCAAAACTGAAATCGGAATTAAAATGGAACCTTGAACATTTAAAACAACTATAAAACAATCAATAAAAATTTAAAAACATTAATAAAAAAACTTTAAAACAGATCAGAAAAGAGGGAGGGCAGAATTGGAACTCTGCCCTCGAAAAGATGCAGCGACCGGGCGCTGCTATATGCAGCGCTCGGTCGCCGAGTGCGCTGCATAATGCAGCGCACGATCGCTGCATTATGCAGCGCCTGGTCGCTGCATTTGCAGCGATCAGTTGCTGCCTGCAGCGACCAGCACGGCGCCCAATCGCTCTCTGCCGTCCAATAACCAGAACACTTAGCTCCCTGGAATTTCCAGAGAGCAAACACTCCATTTTCACTCTCTGGAATTTGATTCCAGGGAGCACTTCTCATCCACCATTCTTTACACCCTTTCTCATTTTTCACCACCTTCACATTCTCTATCATAAACACTTATAGCTTAAATCCAACCGACTCACAGCGGACTTTATGAAGTCTGATGAGGACCTCAAGACGGATACATTACAAGTGGATGGACCAATAACGAGAGCAAAGGCAAAGCAGATCAAGGAGCAAATGAGCAATTTGGTCCGTCAAATCTTACCTAAAGAAGGAAATTGCGTTCAGAAGCAAGAACCAGAGATTGTTCTTTTAATCCAAGCTATTTTGGGATGATTTTTATGTCATTTTCATTTTATTTATTTAGTTAATTCGATTGTCGTTTTTAGGGTTTAAAAAGTACTTGTCGTATGTCAAGTCATAAGTTGTCATTATTTTAGCAATTGTCATTATTTTAATTAAGAGTTACAATGACAAGATAGTAATTTTGTTCTTGAAACCCTAGCATGAAGGGGTGTTTCATGCCTATATATTCATTCCTAGTTGAATAAAAAAAGAGATTCAGGTTTTATCTAATTGTGAGAGAATTTCTCTTAGTTTCTTGAAGAAACTCCGAACTTATCAAGGTTCTCCTTGTGGCGTTCAAAATCTGACTTATCAAACGAACAGGCATATTCGTTTGTGGCGTCCTCCTTATTCCAAGGTTCGGATCTGTATAGATTTCGGGTCAAGGATTTCCTCTTCGAACTTGTAGATTCTGGGTTAGCGACGACGCCAATATTTTGATCGTGGGTCACCGTCACATCGTTGGCGTGGTTCGCATCATTTGGTATCAGAGCCAAATCGAGTTCGTAAGGTTCTATCCCTCCTTTTCGTTTTGTTTTGTTTCATAAATTTGGTTCTTGAGTCTTGAAATCTGTTTCAATTTGTCTCGTTGATTCGCTATTCAAATATGCGTCAAACGAAAACATCATCTTCATATGAATCATAGAACGACGTGTTAGCTTTCCGATCTGTGTTGAAACGTCAAAATCGGATCTTGTTTGCCTATTCAAATTCATAGTTTTGTAACTGTCGTCGATTTCGTTCTGGTGTACTCGAATCTGGTTAAAACCATTTTAATCATTCGAATATTTTCTAGACCTCAAACAAAATTGTCAGCATCTTATGATTTGTGAATTAGTGTTTTATCTTTCCGATCTGTATTGAAACGTCAAAATCGGATCTTGTTTTCTTATTCAAAAGTGAAATTTTGTAACTATCAAGGATTGGTGATGCTCAAAAGTATTTCGCAGTTTTCATCTTGATAACGATTCCGATTACGAAATTGTTATTCTTTAAGTTGTTAGATGAGATTGTTATCTTTCCAAATCATACCTGAACGTAAAATTCCGATTTGATTTGGTCTCTAAAACGTTATCTACAAATTCGGTTACCAATTCTGTTACAAATTCGGTTACCAATTCGGTTACAAATTCAAAAAAAAAAAAATTGTGATTCTCTAAATCTATTCAACTACCTTATCTCATTGGATTGTTCCTTTGCATCCTTATACTATTCTGATTATTTTGAGCTAGTTCTTTCATCACTAATTGTAGTGTCTGTTATTTTGGTTTGTCTTGTTTAGTTCGCCACTTGTGAACTTCCATTACTATTCGGTTAGTTTCGAAAGAAATCAAAGAGAATTCAAGTGGAAAAAGGCACGAGTGAGTGAGCATATTAGAGGGTAACAGCCAATATTATTGAGTGTAAACACGAGTGCAATTGAGTGATTTTTCTTCATTTCGAGTGAAACACGTGAGGGAGTGCTGTGAGGTCCTATATTTCCTCACCTTTTACTTTCTTATTTGTTTCGTAATTGTAGTACTTATTTTGCCATTATTTATTTATTTTTTTGTTCTTTTTATTTTGGTTTATCAGTTTTTGTTATTGCAGGAAAACTCATTTATTACTATTTGATTAGTTTTCTTTAAAAAAAAAAAAAAATCAAGTGGAAAAGGCACGAGTGGGTAAGCATATATAAAGGTAAAAGCCAATATTATTGAGAGCAAACACGAGTGAAATTGAGTGATTTTCCACATTTTCGAGTGAAACACGTGAGGGAGTGTTGTGAGGTCCTATTTTACTTCACCTTCTACGTTCTTACAGAGAATACCTAACC
This sequence comes from Begonia masoniana, assembly GCA_022432975.1. NCBI lineage: Eukaryota > Viridiplantae > Streptophyta > Magnoliopsida > Cucurbitales > Begoniaceae > Begonia > Begonia masoniana. The sequence continues at coordinate 42,771,930 of CM039505.1, read as the reverse complement.
ATGTCCGACGCAGAAGACAACCAACATCCAGCTAACATGCCAAATTTACAAATGGAGGCGATCATGGGGGAGATGAGGCGGCTGATGAGACAAGGGTTCAATGAGATCAATGAGCGAATTGATCAAGTGGAACAGATTGCGACACGAGTCCAACCCCAGGCTGGGCATAATGCATTGAGAAGAAACCAGCGTAGGCAGTTCCCTATGGAAGAGATCGATGAAGTTGATGAGAGAAACTTGGAGGATGATCTTGATAGGGTGTCCGTGGGCAGTCGTGGAAGACATGGGAATGACCGCGCAAGACAAGACCGAGGCCGACTTGATTATAATTTGGGAAACATCAAGATGAAGATTCCTGAGTTTCGAGGAAAAAGTGATCCAGAGGAGTACCTGGACTGGGAACGGAAAATAGAGCTAGTTTTTGATTGCCACAACTACTCCGAGCGAAAGAAAGTAAAGCTTGCTGCCATAGAATTTACAGAGTATGCAATAGTGTGGTGGGACAAGTTGTGTCTCGATCGAAGGCAAGACGGAGACCTTCCCATTGAGAGTTGGGCAGAGATGAAGAGGGTGATGCGACGACGATTTGTACCGAGTCATTACCGGCGTGATCTACACAACAAATTGCAAACTCTTCGGCAAGGGAGTCAGAGTGTGGATGAATATTACAAGGATATGGAGATGACGATGATACGGGCCAATGTCGAAGAGGATCGAGAAGCGACAATGTCTAGATTCTTGAGGGGGTTGAATCGCGAGATTGCCGACGCGGTTGAGCTACAACATTACGTCGAGATTGAAGACTTGGTTCACATGTCCTTGAAGGTAGAGAGACAGCAGCAACGACGTAGTAGTAACCGTCAATATAGTTCGAACCAAATGCCTTGGAAACCAAAGTATCCGAAGAAGGAAGAGAGTCCCTCCACTTCCAAGGGTAAGTTTGAACAGCGGGCAACAACTACGCCCTCTCCCAACCAGGCCAAACCAGCGCCTACACCCAATCGCTCTAGTGAGATCAAGTGTTTCAAATGTCTTGGGAGAGGACATATTGCAAGTCAATGCCCAAATAAGCGAGTGATGGTGTTGCAGGAGAGTGGAGAGATCGAGCCCGAGGCTAGTGATGACGAGGGTGAATCAGATATGCCATCATTGGAGTATGTTTCCACGGATGATGAGGAGGTAGGAGCTGCCAACGGAGACTTCCTTTTGGTTGCACGACGTGCTTTGAGTGCACAGATAAAGGAGGACGAAGATGATAAGGTGCAGCGAGAAAATATTTTCCACACCCGGTGCCACGTGAAAGACAAAGTGTGTAGCGTCATAGTCGACGGAGGAAGTTGTACCAACGTGGCTAGTGCTTCTATGGTGGAGAAATTGGGATTGTTAACGTTGAAACATCCACGACCTTACAAGCTGCAATGGTTGAATGATAGTGGGGAGGTACGTGTCACCAAGCAAGTGGTGGTACCCTTTCGGATTGGAAAGTACGAAGACGAAGTGAAGTGCGACGTGGTACCGATGCAAGCTAGTCATATCCTGTTGGGAAGACCGTGGCAATTTGATCGAAGAGTGCAACATGATGTTTCACCAACAAGTATTCATTCACCCATAAACACAAGCCAATCACATTAGTACCCTTATCCCCGAGAGAGGTCTTTGCAGATCAAATTAGGTTGCAGAAATCAAGTGAACAAGAAAGAAAAGAGTGGAAACAAGGAAAACCTGAGAGAAAACCAAAAAGTTCATCCATTTCTAAACAAAATCTCTTTGCAACCAAGAGTGATCTGAAACAAGCCATTACCGACAAACAGCCAATGATCCTTCTCACGTACAAGGAAGATGTTTTAAATACTAACAAGCTAGATTTGTCCCTTCCAAATCTGGTTGTTTCTCTTTTGCAGGACTTTGAGGACGTATTTCCCGATGAGCTCCCAAAAGGTTTGCCACCCATTCGCGGGATTGAGCACAAGATTGACCTTGTTCCCGGAGCCTCTATTCCGAATCGGCCAGCTTATCGCACCAACCCAGAGGAGACAAAGGAGTTACAGCGTCAAGTGGACGACTTGATGGAAAGGGGGTACGTGAGGGAGAGCATGAGTCCGTGCGCTGTTCCCATTCTTTTGGTTCCTAAGAAGGATGGAACATGGCGAATGTGCACCGATTGTCGCGCCATCAACAATATCACGGTAAAGTATCGTTTTCCTATTCCTCGTTTAGATGATATGCTTGATGAGTTGCATGGTTCCTGTGTCTTTTCAAAGATTGATCTTAAGAGTGGATACCATCAGATTAGAATGAATGAAGGAGATGAGTGGAAAACGGCGTTTAAAACAAAACATGGATTGTACGAGTGGATGGTCATGCCATTTGGGCTAACTAATGCACCTAGTACTTTCATGCGCTTGATGAATCATGTTTTGCGTCCGTTTATTGGAAAATTTGTGGTTGTATACTTTGATGATATTTTAATATATAGTTCGAATCTGCATGACCATGTTTCCCATTTGAGAGCAGTTTTGAATGTTCTTAGGAAAGAGAAATTGTACGCTAACCAGGGCAAGTGCACCTTTTGCACCGACCAGCTTGTTTTTCTTGGTTTTATTGTTAGCGCGCAGGGAATCCAGGTTGACAATGAAAAGGTTTCCGCAATTCAAGAATGGCCAACTCCGACGACTGTTGGACATGTGCGAAGTTTTCATGGACTTGCTAGCTTCTACCGGCGATTCGTGAAGGACTTTAGCACCGTGGCCGCACCGCTCACCGATGTGATGAAGAAGAATGTTCCATTCAAGTGGGGCGAGGCACAAGAGGAGGCATTTAAGATTCTGAAATATAAACTTTCGCATGCCCCTTTACTTGCTTTACCTAACTTTGATAAAATGTTTGAGGTTGAGTGTGATGCTTCAGGTGTAGGGATTGGAGCTGTTTTAATGCAGGAACGAAGACCAATTGCATACTTCAGTGAGAAGTTGAGCGGCGCAACGCTCAACTACCCGACGTACGACAAAGAGCTCTATGCCGTAGTTCGTGCCCTCGAGACGTGGCAACACTACCTTATGCCAAAGGAGTTCGTGATCCGCACCGATCATGAAACCTTGAAGCATTTCAAGAGCCAACACAAGCTGAACAAACGCCATGGTCACTGGTCTGAATTCTTGGAGCCATTCCCATACGTCATCCAGTACAAGAAAGGTAAGGAGAATGTGGTTGCTGATGCACTTTCTCGCAGGTATGTTTTAATATCAACCTTAGATGCTAAATTACTTGGATTCGAACATATCAAGCAGCTTTACATTGATGATGTTGATTTTGGAGAGAGTTATAGGTTGTGTGAGAAATCTGGGTTTGGGAAGTTCTTTAGGCATGACGGGTACCTATTTAGGGAAGGTAAATTGTGTGTTCCCAACTGTTCTTTGCGTGATTTATTGATTAGGGAATCCCATGGGGGAGGGTTGATGGGGCATTTTGGGGTAGCAAAAACTCTAGGAATTCTACAAGAACATTTCTATTGGCCCCACATTAAACGAGATGTTGAAAGGATAGTTGGTAGGTGTCTTACGTGTAAGCAAGCTAAATCGAGAGTACAACCGAACGGGCTTTACACACCACTGCCTATTCCTAGTTCACCTTGGATTGACATTTCGATGGACTTTGTGCTAGGGTTACCTAGGACTAAGCGTGGTAAGGATTCGATTTTTGTGGTTGTAGATCGTTTTTTCTAAGATGGCTCATTTTATTCCTTGTCATAAAACTGATGATGCCTCTAATGTTGCTGAATTGTTCTTTCGAGAGATAGTACGGTTACATGGGATGCCGAGGACAATAGTTTCGGATCGTGATGCTAAGTTTTTAAGTTACTTTTGGAAAACTTTGTGGGGGAAATTAGGAACAAAACTTTTGTTTTCAACTACTTGTCATCCCCAAACTGATGGTCAAACTGAGGTAGTGAATAGGACTTTATCGACATTGTTGAGGGCAGTCATTAGCAAAAACATTAAGTCATGGGAGGAATATTTGCCACATGTTGAGTTTGCCTACAATCGTTCAATTCATTCAGCCACTAAATTTTCACCATTTGAGATTGTTTATGGTTTTAATCCGCTAACCCCATTGGATTTATCTCCTTTACCTGTTTCTGAACAAGTGAATTTAGATGGCGAGAAGAAGGCAAAAGTCGTGAAACAACTCCACGAGCGAGCTCGACAAAACATTGAGCGGAGAACAGATCAATACATCAAGAATGCCAACAAGAGTCGCCGTCAACTCATTTTTGAACCAGGAGATTGGGTTTGGTTGCATATGCGCAAAGAGAGATTCCCCGCACAACGACGTTCTAAATTGCTTCCTCGTGGTGATGGACCATTCCAAGTGCTTGAGCGAATTAACAACAACGCCTACAAGCTTGATTTACCTGGTGAGTACAACGTAAGTGCAACGTTTAATGTTTCTGACTTGAGTCCTTTTGATGCAGATTTTGATTTGAGGACAAATCATTTTCAAGAGGGAGGGAATGATGAGGACCTCAAGACGGATACATTACAAGTGGATGGACCAATAACGAGAGCAAAGGCAAAGCAGATCAAGGAGCAAATGAGCAATTTGGTCCGTCAAATCTTACCTAAAGAAGGAAATTGCGTTCAGAAGCAAGAACCAGAGATTGTTCTTTTAATCCAAGCTATTTTGGGATGATTTTTATGTCATTTTCGTTTTATTTATTTAGTTAATTCGATTGTCGTTTTTAGGGTTTAAAAAGTACTTGTCGTATGTCAAGTCATAAGTTGTCATTATTTTAGCAATTGTCATTATTTTAATTAAGAGTTACAAGGACAAGATAGTAATTTTGTTCTTGAAACCCTAGCATGAAGGGGTGTTTCATGCCTATATATTCATTCCTAGTTGAATAAAAAAAGAGATTCAGGTTTTATCTAATTGTGAGAGAATTTCTCTTAGTTTCTTGAAGAAACTCCGAACTTATCAAGGTTCTCCTTGTGGCGTTCAAAATCTGACTTATCAAACGAACAGGCATATTCGTTTGTGGCGTCCTCCTTATTCCAAGGTTCGGATCTGTATAGATTTCGGGTCAAGGATTTCCTCTTCGAACTTGTAGATTCTGGGTTAGCGACGACGCCAATATTTTGATCGTGGGTCACCGTCACATCGTTGGCGTGGTTCGCATCAAAGTCCAACTGCGTGGATAACTCTAAAAACCGAGCCATCCGTATCAATTTAAAAACAATTCATAACATTTAATTTAACAACCAAACAGTTCCAGAATTTCTATAACGTTTAAATAACTGTTTTTAAACTAAAACATTTTATACATTCATCAAAACAGTTTAAACCAAAACGTTTTACATACAATTACCAAAACGTTATCTAATCTCTATCCAGATCCAAACAACCTAAATATTCTATACAGTTATCAGATCACACATCCCAAAATAACCCCAGAGTCCATACATACATCCCCACGGGTCGTATCGCGCCTCGACTACTCAGCGCACTCCCACGAGCATCATCCATCAGCTGCTCCTACATCAGGAGGAGGAATATCATCCTCACTTGGGTCAACGTAACCTAGAACGTCACCTACACCATACAGACACATATGAGATATTGAAATCTCAGTAAGCTACGTAAATGCAGATGCATGCGTGCGTATGTCATTCAGAAATCATGCTCAGATTCAGATTACAGATACAGAATTACAGATTACAGATTCATTACGTCATAGACAGACAGAATTGTCACCGAAACCTCTACCCACTAAGCGGAGAGGGCCCATCCAGCGGTCGGACTACCCTTTCCACCTAGAGAGCGGGGGTACACGCTTGCAACACGCACAGCCGTGCCTGAGCCCCATCCCGCGTGACCAGAAACAGACAGATTACGTTTATTCATTCAGATTTCGTTACAGATTTCATTTCAGATATACGTTCCTTTTCTTAAAAACACGTGCAGAAATTCATTTTCATGACTTTCGAAAACCGTGATGCATGAACAGTTCATATCGGCAGAAAGTAAACAAACAGTTCATATCAGCAGACAATATAACATAACCTATAAACAACTAACCTAACTACCCAACCTAAACAACGTAAAACAAGGAACCCTCAAGGATCCTTGATACGACGACGAAGTATGGTGTAGACCTTTCGGTCAAGCAAGTCACGAGAACTTACCTTGAGCGCGCAGAATATCAAGCTTCGTCTACGGGAGTCGTTACCTAAGGAAATTTCACCAATTGACGTTAATACGAGCTTAAACTCTTAAATGTCCGAAACTAATAAAATCCTTATCTTAGCTAATCGATGTTTTTACATAACGATTTAACGCTCGGAAATCTCGAAATTCATATTACAAGTTATTTCCGAAAACTCGAAAATTTAACAATTTATAACTTTTTCGCAAATTGATTTCTCTTCGTCCAATAACGTCCAATACGTTCAATTTATACTTAATCACGGCTAACCTATTAATTACGAAGCCTAAATCGCGTTTTTAACGGAAAAGCTAATTTAAACCCTAACCCTAAATCGAACCAAAACTCAAAATAAACGACCGAAGACTAAAGCTACATACCGAGGGTAGCGAGAGAGGAAGAAAACGTGAAGGATGGAGGAGAAACAGAGCTTGAACGGAGTCGGAACGGAGGAAACACGCCGGCGGCCGAGAGAGAAATTGCTCTCTGTTCGTGGGTAGCCGGGAAGAAAAGAAGAGAAAGAGAGAAGTGAGGGGAAATGAAGGAATTTGTGATGTTTTAATATAATTATTTTGTAAATTACCATTTTGCCCTTCTTACATAATTCTATTTGTTTCGTCCTTCGTTTCGTTAATCGTCCAACGATCTGGAATCTCGAAAATTCCATATTTTGCCAATAACTCATATTCGTCGTCAGGACTTTATCAAAACTGTCCGTTCTCCATTTGGACCTCATTTGTTATTTTTACTAAAACGTCATTTATATTACTATAGAGGTAATTACTCGGAATATAGCGGTTAATCTCCGAAAGTTCCCATAATTTCCTTAAAATTCCAATTACTCGTTAAGATAGCAATGACGCTTTCTTTTCGTAAAACGGACCTGATTTGACATATTTACCGAAAATGCCATGTTTTATCAAAATATCAATATAATATAATATATTCAAAAACCCGTACAAGCCGGGTATTACACATGAAGGTTATTAGGTCCTCAGTACACGTCGTTCTCATCACGTCAAGTTAAACCTTGAAGGTGAAATGAATAACTTAGGTTCTAACCACAAATCATGTAATAGTCAACCTCATTTGCTTGATACGTTCAACTCTTTTGGAACAAATCCATTGAAGTGAACTTTCTTGTACTTAATCAAGAGCATAAGTAAGTCTTAACTACTCGTCCATGGAGGTTATTGCATGCTCAGTACACGTTGTTTTCATCATTTCAAGTTAAAAATTGAAGGTTAAATTGATAAATTAGGTTCTAAGTACAAGTCATGTAACAGTCAACCGCATTTGCTTGATACGTTCAACTCTTTTGGAACAAATCGATTGAAGTGAACTTTCTTATACTTCATCAAGAGCATTACTAGGTCATAATTACGCCTCCATGAATGTTATTGGGTCCTCAGTACACGTCGTTCTAATCACTTTAAGTTAAACCATGAAGGTGAAATGGATAACTTAGGTTCTAACCACAAGTCATGTAACAGTCAACCTCATTTGCTTGATACGTTCAACTCTTTTAAAACAAATCGAAGGAAGTGAACATTCTTATACTTGATCAAGAGCATTACTAAGTATTAATTACACGTCAATGAAGGTTATTAGGTCCTCAATACACGTCGTTCTCATCACTTCCAGTTAAACATTGAAGGTTAAATTGATAAATTTGGTTCTAAACACAAGTCATGTAACAGTCAACCACATTTGCTTGATACGTTCAACTCTTTTGGAACAAATCGATTGAAGTGAGCTTTCTTATTCTTCATCAAGAGTATTAATAAGTCATAACTACGCGTCCATGAAGGTTATTGGGTCCTCAGTGCCCGTCGTTATTATCACTTCAAGTTAAACCTTGAAGGTGAAATTGATCAGTTAGGTTCTAACCACAGGTCATGTAACAGTCAACCTCATTTGCTTGATACGTTCAACTCTTTTGGAACAAATCGATTGAAGTGAACTTTCTTATACTTCATCAAGAGCATTACTAAGTCTTAACTATGCGTCCAAGAAGTTTATTGGGTCAACAGTGTCCGTCGTTCTCATCCTTTCAAGTTAAACCTTGAAGGTGAAATTGTTTAATTAGGTTCTAAGCACAAGTCATGTAACAGTCAATTTCATTTGCATGATACGTTCAACTCTTTTGGAACAAATCGATTGAAGTGAACTTTCTTATGCTTCATCAGAGCATTACTAAGTCTTAACTACGCGTCCATGAAGGTTATTGGGTCCTCTATACACGTCGTTCTCATCGCTTCAAGTTAAACCTTAAAGGTGAAATGGATAACTTAGGTTCTAACCACAAGTCATGTAACAGTCAACCTCATTTGCTTGATACGTTCAACTCTTTTGGAACAAATAGATTGGAGTGAACTTTCTTATACTTCATCGAGAGCATTACTAAGTCTTAATTACGCGTCCATGAACGTTATTAGGTCCTCAGTACATGTCGTTCTCATCACTTCAAGTTAAACTTTGAAGGTGAAATGGATAATTTAGGTTCTAACCACAAGTCATGTAGCAGTCAACCGCATTTGCTTGATACGTTCAACTCTTTTGGAACAAATCCATTGAAGTGAACTTTCTTATACTTCATCAAGAACATTACTAAGTCTTAATTACGCGTCCATGAAGGTTGTTGGGTCCTCTGTACACGTCGTTCTCATCACTTCAAGTTAAACTTTGAAGGTGAAATGGATAACTTAGGTTCTAACCATAAGTCATGTAATAATCAACCTCATTTGCTTGATGCGTTTAACTTTTTTGTAACGAATCCATTGAAATGAGCTTTCTTGTACTTCATCAAGCGCATTACTAAGTCTTAACTAATCGTCCATGAAGGTTATTGGGTCCTCTGTACACGTCGTTCTCATAACTTCCAGTTAAACATTGAAGGTTAAATTGATAAATTAGGTTCTAACCACAAGTCATGTAACAGTCAACCGCATTTGCTTGATACGTTCAACTCTTTTGGAACAAATCCATTGAAGTGAACTTTCTTGTACTTAATCAAGAGCATTACTAAGTATTAATTACGCGTCCACGAAGGTTATTAGGTTCTCAGTACACGTCGTTCTCATCACGTCAAGTTAAACCTTGAAGGTGAAATGGATAACTTAGGTTCTAACCACAAGTCATGTAACAGTCAACCTCATTTGCTTGATACGTTTAACTTTTTTGGAACAAATCCATTGAAATGAACTTTCTTATACTTCATCAAGAGCATTACTAAGTCTTAACTACGCAACCATGAAGGTTATTGGGTCCTCTGTATACGTCGTTCTCATCACTTCCAGTTAAACATTGAAGGTTAAATTGATAAATTAGGTTATAACAACAAGTCAAGTAACAGTCAACCGCATTTGCTTGATACGTTCAACTCTTTTGGAAAAAATCCTTTGAAGTTAAATTTCTTATACTTCATCAAGAGCATTACTAAGTCTTAAGTACGCGTTCATGAAGGTTATTAGGTCCTCAGTACACGTCATTCTCATCACTTCATGGTAAACCTTGAAGGTGAAATGGATAACTTAGGTTCTAACCACAAGTCATGTAACAGTCAACCGCATTTCGTTGATACGTTCAACTCTTTTGGAACAAATCGATTGAAGTGAACTTTCTTATACTTCATCAAGAGCATTACTAAGTCTTAATTATGCGTCCATGAAGGTTATTGGATCCACTGTACACGTCGTTCTCATCACTTCATGTTAAACTTTGAAGGTGAAATGGATAACTTAGGTTTTAACCACAAGTCATGTAACAGTCAACCTCATTTGCTCGATACGTTCAACACTTTTGGAACAAATCCATTGAAGTGAACTTTCTTATACTTCATCAAGAGCATTACTAAGTCTTAATTACGCGTCCATGAAGGTTATTAGGTCCTCAGTACACGTGGTTCTCATCACTTCAAGTTAAACCTTGAAGGTGAAATGGATAACTTAGGTTCTAACCACAAGTCATGTAACAGTCAACCTCATTTGCTTCATACGTTTAACTTTTTTGTAACAAATCCATTAAAGTGAACTTTCTTATACTTTATCAAGAACATTACTAAGTCTTAACTACGCGTCCATGAAGGTTATTGGGTCCTCTGCACACATCGTTCTCATCACTTCCAGTTAAACATTGAAGGTTAAATTGATAAATTAGGTTATAACAACAAGTCATGTAACAGTCAACCTCATTTGCTTGATACGTTGAACTCTTTTGGAAAAAATTGATTGAAGTGAACTTTCTAATACTTCATCAAGAGCATTACTAAGTCTTAAGTACGCGTTCATGAAGGTTCTTAGGTCCTCAGTACACGTCGTTCTCATTACTTCAAGTTAAACCGTGAAGGTGAAATGGATAACTTAGGTTATAACCACAAGTCATGTATCAGTCAACCGCATTTTGTTGATAAGTTCGACTCTTTTGGAACAAATCGATTGAAGTGAACTTTGTTATACTTCATCAAGAGTATTACTAAGTCTTAACTACGCATCCATGAAGGTTATTGGGTCCTCAGTGCCCGTCGTTCTCATCACTTCATGTTAAACTTTGAATGTGAAATAGTTAACTTAGGTTCTAACCAAGTCATGTAACAGTCAACCGCATTTGCTTGATACGTTCAACTCTTTTGGAACAAATCGAGTGAAGTGAACTTTCTTATACTTCATCAAAAGAATTACTAAGTCTTAATTACGCGTCCATGAAGGTTATTGGGTCCTCTGTACACGTCGTTCTCATCACTTCAAGTTAAACTTTGAAGGTGAAATGGATAACTTAGGTTCTAACCACAAGTCATGTAACAGTCAACCGCATTTGCTTGATACGTTCAACTCTTTTGGAACAAATCGATTGAAGTGAACTTTCTTATACTTCATCAAGAGCATTACTAATTCTTAATTACGCGTCCATGAAGGTTATTGGGTCCTCTGTACACGTCGTTCTCATCACTTCAAGTTAAACTTAGAAGGTGAAATGGATAACTTAGGTTCTAACCACAAGTCATGTAATAGTCAACCTCATTTGCTTGATACGTTTAACTTTTTTGGAACAAATTCATTGAAATGAGCTTTCTTGTACTTCATCAAGAGCATTACTAAGTCTTAACTACGCGTCCATGATGGTTATTGGGTCCTCTGTACACGTCTTTCTCATCACTTCCAGTTAAACCTTAAGGGTGAAATAGATAACTTAGGTTCAAACCACAAGTCATGTAACAGTCAACCTCATTTGCTTGATACGTTCAACTATTTTGGAACAAATCGATTGAAGGATTGATTTTTTCCAAAAGAGTTGAAAATAACAGCAAATGAGGTTGACTGTTACATGACTTGTGGTTAGAACCTAAGTTATCCATTTCACCTTCAAGGTTGACTTGAAGTGATGAGAAACGATGTCTCACTTTGGTGCGGGCCGAATAACCTTCATTGCCGCATAATAAGACTTGGTAATGCCTTGATGAAGTATAAGAAAGTTCACTTCAACGATTTTTTTTCCAAAAGAGTGAAAAATAACCAAGCAATGAAGCTTGACTGTACTGACTTGTGGTTAGAACCTAAGTATCCATTTCAACTTTCACAGGTTTAACTTGAAGTGATGATAACGAACATGTACTGCGGGCCGAATAACTTCATTGACGCGAATTAAGACTTAGTAATGCTCTGATGAAGTATAAGAAAGTTCACTTCAATCGATTTTTCAAAAGGAGTTGAAAATAACAAGCCAATGAAGTTGACTGTTAAATGACTGTGGTTAGAACCTAAGGTTATCATTTCAATTCAAGGGTTGAACGTGAAGTGATGATAACGGACATGTACTGAGGGCCGAATTAAACATAATTGACGCGTAATAAGACTTAGCTAATGCTCTTGTGAAAGTATAGAAGAAAGTTCCTTCATCGATTTGTTCCAAAAAATTGAACATATCAAACAAATGAGGTTGATTGTTACATGACTTGTGGTTAGAACCTATGTTATCCATTTCACCTTCCCAGTTTAACTTGAACTGATGAGAACGACGTGTACTGAGGACCCAATAACCTTCATGGACGTGTAATTAAGACTTAGTAATGCTCTTGATGAAGTATAAGAAAGTTCACTTCAATCGATTTATTCCAAAAGAGTTGAACATATCAAGCAAATGAGGTTGCTTGTTACAGGACTTCTGGTTAGAACCTAAATTATCCGTTTCACCTTTAAGGTTTAACTTGAAGTGATGAGAACGACGTGTACTGAGGGCCGAATAACCTTCATAGACACGTAATTAAGACTTAGTAATTGATGCGAACCTCGGGTCGAAAAGACCCGGGACCCGACAACAACGCGGAATAATTCAAAGGAACGCATTTTTGATTCAAGAACAAAGTAAGGAGCTAAGACCCCAATCGAATAATTCGATGGAACCATAGTTATCAAAACATGTGCTTGACCCGAGCCACACCTGTTGGCTGAACCGAAGCTATCAAAACAGGAGTTTGACCCAGGCCGAACTTGTTGGTAAGAACCAAAGCTATCAAGCGAGCTTCTTTAAGCGTGACTTGAAGAAGATCGTTGTTCTTCGCAAAGAACTAGAGAGAAATCTTCTCTAAAAACTCAACATTTTTAATTCAAACTTGTTCTTCTTTAAATCAAATAGTTTTGCCATTAAATAGGCTACACTTTAAATTAAATTAAATAATAATAAAAATAAAAATAAAAATAAAATAACTAATAAAAACGTGAAATAATGATCCTTTGCATGATAAGATATCATCTCACTTTTAAACTGCGTTTGAATATGATTTGAATTGATTTGAGTAGATTCTGTCGGATAAAATCTCTCATACGTGATTTGTTTAGATTTGCATGTGCTTCGCATGTTACTTTTTAATTCATACACGTGCATGTGCATGGCACATGTAAATCTTCATGCATCTTTGGCCTCCCTTACTTCAACTTAATTTTGATTATCTTCAATCCTCGACACATTCAATAGTTTTAGATCAAGTTGTCGCGGCTCCACTCTCCATTGGGTCTATAAAATTAATCTTTGCAAGGCCCCAGGAATCTTTTTAGTTTTGGACCGTGTCATTGGGCTGCCAATGTCCTCAATTGGATCGTTGCTCCTGGGCTTGGGCTTGGTCGCTACTTGGATCACATCAGTAATTCTCTTGATAAAGTATATGAAAGTTCACTTCGCTCGATTTGTTCCAAAAGGGTTGAACCTATCAAGCAAAGAAGGTTGCTTGTTACAAGACTTGTGGTTAGAACCTTACTAATCCATTTCACCTTCAAGGTTTAACTTGAAGTAATGAGAACGACGTGTACTGATGGGCTGAAAAACATTTATGGACGCGTAATCAAGACTTAGTAATACTCAAGATGAAATATAAGAAAGTTCACTTCAATCGATTTGTTTCAAAAGAGTTGAAAGTATCAAGCAAATGAGGTTGACTGTTACATGACTTGTGGTTAGAACCCAAGTTATCCATTTCACCATCAAGGTTTAACTTCAAATGATGAGAACGATGTGTACTGAGGACCCAATAACCTTCATAGATGCGTAATTAAGACTCAGTACTGTTCTTGATGAAGTATAAGAAAGTTCACTTCAATCGATTTGTTCCAAAAGAGTTGAAAGTATCAAGCAAATGAGGTTGACTGTTACATGACTTTGAGGTTAGAACCTAAGTTATCCATTTCACCTTCAAGGTTTAACTTGAAGTGTTGAGAACGACTTGTACTAAGGGCCGAACCTCCTTCATGGATGCGTAATTAAGACTTAGTAATGTATTGATTGAATATAAGAAGTTCACTTCAAATGATTTTTTCAAAACAGTGAAAAGTATCAGCAATGAGGTTGACTGTTAATGACTTGTAGTTAGAACTTAAGTATCATTTCACCTTCAAGGTTACTTTTAAGTGATGAGAACACGTGTACTGAGACCAAAACACTTTTATGGACGGCATAATAAGACTTTGTAATGCTCTTGATGAAGTATAAGAAAGTTCACCCTCATCATTTGTTTCCAAAAGCTTTAAAGTATCTAGCAATGAGGTTGAATGTTACATGACTTGTGTTAAGACCCAAGTTATCACATTTTTTTTTTTTTTTTTTTTTTTTGCTTTTTTTTTTATTTTTTTTTTTTTTTTTTATCCATTTTTTTTTTTTTTTTATCTCATTTTTTCATTTTTTTTTTTTTTAACCCTTTTTTTTTATTTTTTGTTTGTTTTTTTTTTCCATTTTTTTTTAATTTTTTTTTTATTTTTGTTTTTTTTTTTTTTTTCAAATCATGTTGTTTTGTAACCTTTTTTCCATTTTTTTTTTTTTTTTTTTTTTTTTTTTTTTTTTTTTTTTTTTTTTTTTTTTTTTTGTTTTTTTTTTTTTTTTTTTTTTTTTTTTTTTTTTTTTTTTGTTTTTTTCATCAACATCTCTTTTTTATTTTTTTGTTTCTTTTTTTTTTTTTTTTTTTTTTCCCATATTCAGTTTTTCCCGCAATTTTTGTTTTTTTTTTTTTTTTTTTTTTTTTTTTTTTTTTTTTATTATTTCATCAATTTCAAAAAACCACCTCAGGTTTACTTGAAGTGTTGAAACGACGTGTACTGAGGGCCAATAACCTTCATGGACGCGTTAATTAAGACTTAATAATGCTCTTGATAAGTACAAGCAGTATCACTTCAATCGAATTTGTTCCGAAAAGAGTTGACGATAAAGCAAAATGCTGTTACTTTTACCTGACTTGTGGTTAGAACCTAATTTACCATACACCTTTTAACAGTTTAAGTTGAAGTATGAGAACACGTTACTGAGGATCCACTAACCTTCAATGCGGACGCATAATTAAGCCTATAATACTCTGATTAAGTAATAACAAGAATGTTCACTTTAGCGTTTGTTCCAAAAGAGTTGAACGGATCAAGCAAATGAGTTTGGACTGTAACATACTTGTGTTAGATCCTGAATTTTCTATTTACAACCTTCAAGTGTTTACTTGAAGTGATGAGCACGAGACGTGTCTAGGACCCATAGCCTCATGGACGCGTAATTAATACTTAGTACATGCTCTGATGCAGTATAAGAAATATCACTTCAATCGATTTGTTCCAAAAGAGTTGAAAGTATCAAGGGCAAATGAGGTTGACGGTACATGACTTGAGGTAGAACCAAGTTATCCATTTCACCTTTCAAGGTTTCACTTAGTATATAAAAGAGCCGTTAACTGAGGACCCAATAACCTTCATGTACCGCTTAATTAAACCATACTCTTTACTGCTCTTTATGAAGTCTAAGAAGTTCACACTTCATCGATTTGTTCCAAAAATATTTGAAAGTAGCACACTGGGGTTGACTGTTCCATGACGATGTAGGTAGAACCTAAGTTAGTTATATGCCATTTCTTTCTCCTTCAAGTTTGTAAAACTGTAAGTTTGAGAACTAGTGTACCTGATGGCCCAATAACCTTCAGGGATCGCGTATTAAGAATTAATAATGCTCCTTGGTGAAGTTAAGAACGTCACTTCACATCGATTTGTTCCAAAAGATTGAACGATCAAGCAAATATGTTGACTTTGCTACATGACTGTGGTTAAAACCTAAGTTATGCCTTTCAACCGTCAATTTTTAATGTTAAAGTGATGAAAACTACGTGTCCTGATGACCCATACCTTCATGGACGCATAATTAGATAGTAATATCCTGCTGAAGTTAGAAAGTTCACTTTAATGATTTGTTCCAAAAGAGTGAACGTATCAAGCAAATGAGGTTGACGTAACATGATTGGTGGTAGATCTAATTTATCTATGTTCACCTCAAGGTTAATTTGACCCAGGATGAGAAGACGTGTACTAAGGACAATAACTCATGGAGCGCAATTAAGATTAGTGAGTCTTGATGAAAGAGTATAAAGAATATCCTTCAACGATTTATTCCAAAAAAGTTGAACGTTCCACGAAATAAGGTTGACTGTTACAGACTGGGTAGAACTAAGTTATCCATTCAAATTCAAGGTTTAACTGAAGTGATAAGAACGAAGTGTACTGAGGACATAATATTCAGGACGCAGATTAAGACTGTAATTGCTGTTGTGAAGTATAAGAACGGTATCAATCGATTTGTTCCAAAAGAGGTGAACGTTATAAGCAAAGGAGGTTGCTGTACATGACTTGTGGTTAGAACCTAAGTATCCAGTCACTCCAAGTTTTAACTTGAAGTGATGAGAAAAACGTGTACTGAAGGACCCAATAACCTTCATGAAGCGTAATAAGACTTGGTAAAGTTGTTGATGAAGTAAGAACGTTCACTCCATCGATTGTCTCCCAAAATAGTTGACGTATCAAGCAAAAAAAATGGGGGGGGGCGTTTGACTATTACAGACATGTGGGTAGAACCTAGTTTTATCCATTGCAACATCAAGGTTTAACTTGACGTGATGTGAACGACGTGTACTGAGGATCCCTAGTGATAAACCTTAGCTTGACGCTCATTAAGGACTTAGAATGCTCCTTGAGGAAGTATAAGATAGTTCAATTCAATCGATTGTTCCAAAAGGGTTGAACGTTCCAAGGAAATGAGGTTGGACTGTTACATGACTTGTGGTTAGAACCTAAGTTATCCATCTCACCTATCAAGGTTAACTTGATTCGTGTGGAGAAAGCGTAGTACATGATGGACCATAACTTCATGGACGAGGACTTACGACAGTTACTGCTCTTGATGAAGTTATAAGAAAGTTCACTGCAAACGATTTTTTCAAAAGAGTTGAAAGGCTCAATCAAATGAGGTTGAATGTTACATGACTTTTAGGTTAAGAACCTAGTATCATTCTCCTCAAGGTTAAACTGAAGGTTGAGAAACGACGTGTACGTGAGGGCCAAAATAACCTTCATGGACGGTTAATAAGAATTATAATGCTCTTGATGAAAGTAATAAAGAAAGTTCAATTAATCGATTTGTTCAAAAGAGTTGAACGTATAAGCAAAGGAGGGACCGTATGACTTTTGGTTAGAACCTAAGTATCCTAATCCTCAAGGTTTATTGTTAAAGTGATGAAAACGACGTGTATGGGGGAAAGGACCCCCATAACCTTCATGGACGCATAACTAAGACTGTGGTAATGCTCTGATGAAGTATAACAACGTTCACTTTAATCGATTTGTGCCAAAAGAGTTGAACTTTTCAAGCAAAAAAATGAGGGCTTGACTGTAAATGACTGTGGTTAGAACCTAATTTATCTTATTTACCTTCAAGGTTAATTGGAAGTGATGAGAAAGACATGTACTGAGACCCAATAACCTTCATGGACGGCGTAATAAGACTTAGGTAATGGGTTGATGAAGTTAAGAAAGTTCACTCAATGATTGTTCAAAAAGAGTTGAACGTATCAAGCAAATGCGTTTGACTTACATGATTATGGTAGAACCTAATTTATCCATTTCACATCAAGGTTTAACTGTGTTGAAGTGGTAGAACGACGTTGTACTGAGGACCCAATAACTCAGGACGCGAAAGTCGACTTAGTAATGCCTGATGAAGTATAAGAAAGTTACTTCAATCGATTGGTTCCAAAAGAGTTGAAGTTCCAAGGAAAGAGGTTGATGGTACAGGATTTGGTTTTACAACCTAAGTTATCCAGTTCACCTTCTGGTTTAACTTGAAGTGATGAGAATGAAGTTTATGACGGACCCAAGAACCTCGTATGGAAGCGTAATTAAGGAACTTTAGTAATGCTTATGATGAAGTATAAGAAAAGCACTTCCGTCGAATTTGTTCCAAAATACGTGAACGTATTTTTAAGCAAATGAGGTTGACTGTTACAGCCTTCTGGTGTTAGAACCTAAGTTATCCATTTACCGTCAGGTTTAACTTGAATGATGAGACGAAGTGGTTTTGAGGACCCATAACCTTCATAGGACGCGTTAATTAAGAATTCGTTAATGTTTGATGAGTATAAAAAACGTTTCACTTCAATGATTTGTTCCAAAAGAGTTGAACGTATCAAGAAATGAGGTTGACTGTTACAGACTGTGGTTAGAACCTAATTATCCATTTCACCTTTCAGTTTTAACTTGAATGATGAGAACGACGTGTATTGAGAACCAATAACTTTCATGGACGCGTATTATTAAGACTAGTAATCCTCTTGATGAAGTAGCAATCCTCTTGAGAAGTATAAGAAAGTTCACTCAACGATTTGTGTACAAAAGAGTTGAACGTATCAAGCAATATGGGGTTATTGTTACATGACTGTGGTTAGAACCAGTTACCATTCACTTTCATGGTGTAACTTGAAGTGATGAGAACGACGTGTAATGAGGACCCAAAAACGGCATGGACTGCCATAATAGACTAGTAATGCTCTTGATGATGGTATAGAAAGTTCACTTTAATCGATTTGTCCAAAAGAGTGAAGTTCCAAGGAAATGAGGTTGACTGTTCAGACTTGTTGTAGAAAACCTAAGTTCCATGCGCCTTAAGGATTTAACGTGAAGGATAAGAACGACGCGTACTGAGGCCCAATTAACCGTCATTTGACGCGTAGTAAGGACTTAGTAAGGCTCTGATGAGATATAATAAAGTTCACTTCAATCGATTTCTTCCAAAAGAGTTGAACGGTTATCAAGCAATGAGGTTGACTTTTACAGACTTGTGTCGTACCTAAGTTATCCATTCACCTTCAGGTTAACATGAGTGATGAGAACGACGTGAACTAAGGTTCTAATAAACTTCAGGATGAGTAATAGTGACTTAGTAATCCTCTTGATCAAGTATAAGGAAGTTATTCAATCATTTTGTTCCAAAAAAGTTGAACGTGCCAAGGAAATAAGGTTGACTGTGACATGACTGTGGGGAACAAGTTAATCATTTCACATTACAAGGTTTAACTGAATGCTAAGAACGACGGTATGAGGACCCAATAATATGTCAATGGACGCAGAATTAAGACTTAGTAATGCTGTTGATGAAGTATCAGAAGTTCATTTCAATTCGATTTCTCCAAAAGAGTTGAACGATCAAGCAATGGGGACTGTACAGGACTTGGTTAGAACCTAAGTTATATCCACTTTCACCTTCACGGTTAAACTTGAAGTGATGAGACCACGCGTACTGAGGACCCAATAACCTCATTGACGCTTAGGTAAACTGTGTAGGCTCCTTGATGATGTATAGTAAGTTCACTTCCATCGATTTCTCAAAAGAGTTGAACGTATCACAGCAATGGGTTGACTTTTACTGAATGCACTTGTGCTTAGGACCTAAGTTATCCATTTCACCTTCAGTTAGAACTTGAAGTGATTGAGAACGACGTGAACTAGGTTACCATACCTTCATGGATCGTATTAAGACGTAGGTAATCCTCTTGATCAGTATAAGGAGTTTATTCATCATGTTTGTTCCAAAAAAGTGAACTATCAAGAATATGTGGTTGACTGTTCATGACCTTGTGTTAGAACCTAGTGTCCATTTCCACCCTTTAAGTTTACCGTTCAGTGGAGATGAACGTGTACTGAGGCCCCATAAACCTTCCTTGGGATGCGTAGTTAAGACTTATAATCCTCTGATTGAATTATAGAAAGTTCACTTCAATCACTTTTTGATCCAACAGATTTGAACGTATCAAGCAAATGATGTTGAGCTGTTAATGACTTGTGGCTAGAAAACTAAGTTATTCATTTCAACGTTCGATTTTCACTTAAGTGAGAGGAACGACTTCTGATTACCCTATAACCTTCATGACCGCGTAAATGATACTTAGTAATGCTCTAATTGACGTATAAGAGAGTTCACTTCAATCGATTTGTTCCAAAAGAGTTGAACGTATCAAGCCAAAATAAGGTTGCTATACATGACTTTCTGCTAGAACCAAGTTCTCCATTTCACAACCTCAAGGTTTTTAACTTGACTGATGAGACCGACGTGTACTGAGGACCAAATAACCTTTCGTGTCACATAATTAGCTTAGTCTACTCTTATGAGTATAAGAAAGTTCCACTTCAATCGTTTGTTCCAAAAGAGTTGCACGTATCACAAATGAGATGGACTGTTACAGCACTTGTTGCTTAGAACCCTAATTTACCATTTCCACCTTCAAGGTTTAACTTGAGTGATGAGAACCGACTGTGTAACTGTAGGACCCAATAACCTTCTGGCCTCAAATTAATCCTTACATTGCTCTTGATGAGTATCAAAAAGTAACGTCAATCGTTTGTTCCAAAGGTTGAACGTATAATCAAATGCTTGACTGTACATGACTTTTGGTTAGCCTAATTTTATCATTCCATTAATGTTTAATTTGAGTTATTAAACGCGTTACTGAGCACTAATACCTTCATAGCGCGTAGTTTTCAACTTAGTATGTCATGAGGAAGTAGAGAAGTTCCATTCAATGGATTGTTGCAAAAAAGTTCCGATGTATCATCAAATGAGGTTGTCCCTGTTACATGCCTTGTGTTAGAACCTAAGTTATCCTTTCACCGTCTTTCTGATTTTAACATTGTAGTGATGAGAACGCCGTTACAAAGACCAATACCCATTCATGTACGCTTAATTAAGATTTAGTAATGGCTCTTGATGAAGTATAAGGAAAGTCACTCCATCGATTTGGTCAAAAGAGTGAACGATTCAAGCCAACTGAGTGGGACCTATTACATGACATGTGGTTAGAACTATTATCCATTTCAACATAAGGTTCAACTGAAAGTAGTGAGTGAACGACGTGTAATGAGACCTAATAACTTCATTGGACGCGTAATTAAGGACTTAGTAATGCTCTGAGAGATAAGATAGTTCCTTCAACGATTGTTCCAAAAGGGTGAACGTTCCAAGGAAATGAGGTTGACTGTTACATGACTTTGGTTTGACCTAAGTTATCCCTTTCAACTTCAAGGTTGAACTTGAAGTGATGAGGAAAGCCGAGTACTGAGGACCCAATATAACTTCATGGCGGTAATAAGAATCAGTACTGCTATTGAGAAGTATAAGAAGTCACTTCAATCGATTGTTCCAAAAGAGTTGAAAGTATCAATCAAATGGGTGATGTTAATGATTAGGTTTAGAACATAAGTTATCCATTTCTCCTTCAAGGTTTAATTGAATGTTGGAACGACGTGTACTGGGGACCCCCCCAATAACCTTCACGGACGCGTAATTAGAATTAATAATGCTCTTGATGAAGTATAAGAAAGTCACTCAAACGATTTGTTCCAAAAGGTTTTTGAACGTATCAAGCAAGAGGTTGACTGCTAAATGACTTGTGGTTAGAACCTAATATCTATCACCTTCACGGTTTATGTTAAAGTGATGAAACCCGAGTGTACTGAGGACCCAATAACTGCATGGACGCAATAAATAAGACTTTGTAATGCTCTTGATGAAGTATAACAAAGTTCATTTAATCGTTTGTTCCAAACGAGTTGAACTTATCAAGCAAATGAGGTTGACTGTAACATGACTTGTGGTTAGAACCTAAGTTATCTATTTCACCGGCAGGTTTAACTTGACGGATGAGGAAGACTGTACTTCGGACCCATAACCTTCATGGAGCGTAATAAGAATAGTAATGTGGTGATGAAGTATAAGAAGGTCACTTTCAATAGATTTGTTCCAAAAGAGTTGAACGATTCAAGCAAATGAGTTTGACTGTTACATGACTTATGGGGAACCTCATTTACCATTTCACCATCAAGGTTTAACTTGAATGATTTAGAACGGACGTGTTGTAACTGGGACCCAATACCTTCATGGGCGAAATAAGACTTAGTAAATGCCTCTGATGATGTATTAAGAAAGTTTAATTCAATCGATTTGTTCCAACAGAGTTAACGTTCCAATGGAAATGAGGTTGAATGTACATGACTTGTTGTTACAACCTAAGTTATCCATTGCACCTGCTGGTTTTACAACTGAAAGTGATGAGAAGGACGTTTACTGAGACCCAATAAACTGCATGGACGCGTAATACGACGTCGTAATGCTGTTTGGATGACGGAAGAAGTTCAATTCCGTCGATTTGTTCCAAAATAAGGGAACGTATTAAGCAAATGAGGTTGACTGTTACCTGACTTGTAGAACCTAAGTTATCCATTCCACCTTCAAGGTTTAACTTGAACTGATGGAACGAAGTGTTTTGAGGACCCAATAACCTTATAGCGCGTAATTACGATTCGTAATGCTCTTGATGAAGTATAAAAAAGTTCACTCAATATCGCTTGTTGCCAAAAGAGTTGAACGCACAAGCAAATGAGGTGAATGTTACAGAGTGTGGTTAGACTAATTTATCCATTCACCTTTAAGTTTTAACTGACGTGATTGAGAACGACGTGTATTGAGCACACAATAACCTTCAGGACGCGTATTTAAGACTTAGAATCCTCTTGATGAAGTATAATCGCTTGATGAAGTAGAAGAAGTCACTTCACTCGATTTGTCCAAAGAGTTGCACGTACAAGCAACTGAGGTTATGTTAATGACTGTTGGTTAGAACCTAAGACCATTTCACTTTAAGGGGGTGTTAACTTGAAGTGATGAGAACGACGTGTACTGAGACCCAAAAACCTTCATGACGCTAATTAAGGCTTATTGCACTGCTCTGATGATGTATAAGAAATCACTTTAATCGTTGTTCCAAAAGAGTTGACCGTTCCAAGGAAATGAGGTTTGAGTTACATTGACTGGGTTAGAACCTAAGTTATCCACTTCACCTTCAAGGTTAACTGAAAGTGATAAGAACGACGCGGTACTGAAGGACCCAATAAACTTCATGACGCTAATAAGACTTAGTAAGGCTCTTGATGATGGCTAATAAAGTTCACTCAATCGATTTCTTCCAAAAGAGTTGAAGTATAAGCAAATGAGGTTGACTTTGACTGACGGTGATAGACCAAGTTACTCCATTTCACCTTCAAGGTATACCCTTGAAGTGATGAGAACGACGTGAACTAAGGGTACAAACATTAATGGATGCGTTAATCAGCCTTAGTTCTTCTGTGATCAAGTTCTAAGGAGTTTAATCAATCATTTTTCAAAAAAGTGAGTATCAAAATAATGTGGTGATGTTACAGACTTGTGGTTAGACACTAAGGTATCCATTTCACCTTTACCGATTTAACATGACGTGAGGAGAATGACGTGTACTGAGGACCCAATAACCTCTTGGATGCGTAATTAAGACTTAGAACTCCTCGTGATGAATTATATAGACAGTTACTTCAATCAATTTGATCCAACAGAGTTGAACGATCATCAGCAAATTGAGGTTGACTGTACATGGACTTGTGCTAGACAACTAAGTTCACATTCACTTCGAGGTTTAACCTTGAAGTGAGGGAACGACGTGTCTGAGGACCCATAACCTTATGGACGCGTAAATCGAATTAGTAATGCTCTAGTGAAAGTTCAGAAAGGCACTTCAATCGATTGTTCCAAAAGAGTTGAAACGTACAAAGCAAATAAGGTGATGCATACATGACTTTTGCTTAGAACCTAAGTTATCCATTTTCACCTAAAGGTTTAACTTGACGTGATGAGAACGACGTGTACTGAGACCCCAAAATAACCTTCAGGAAACATAATTAAGGACTTAGTAATACTTTGAGGAAGTATAAGAAAGTTAATCTTTCAATCGATTTATTCCAAAAGAGTTGACCGTATCAAGCAAATGAGGAGACTGTACACGACTTGTGCTTAGAAACTAAGTTATCATCTTCCCGTCAAAGGTTTACTCGAAGTGATGAGAACGACGTGTACTGAGGACCCATACCTTCATGGACGCGGAAATAAGACTAGTATGCTCTAGTGAAGTTATAAGAAAGTTCACTTCAATCGATTGTGCAAAAAGAGTGAACGTATCAAGCAAAATACAGGTTGACTGAACATGACTTTTGCTTAAGAACCTAAGTTACATTCACTTCAAGGTTAACTTGAAGTGATGAGAACGACGTGTATTGAGACCAAATAACATTTCAGCGACACATTAATTACAGGCTTAGTATACTCTGATGAAGTAATAAGAAAGTTCACTCAATCGATTGTTCCAAAAGAGTTGAACGTTATCAGCAAATGAGGAGCTGTTCCACGACTTGTGCTTAGAACCTAAGTTATCGCATTTCACCTCAAGGTTAACTGAAGTGAATGAGAACGACGTGTACTGAGGACATAAACCTTCATGGACCATATTAAGATTAATATTGCTCTTGAGAAGTATAAAACAGCACGTAACTTCAACGATTTGTTCCAAAAGAGTTGAACGTATATATTAAGCAAATGCAGGTGACTGACATGACTGTGGTTGAACCTACTTTTATCAAATTAAACTTAAGTTTAATTTCGAAGTTAGTTAGAACGACGTGTAAGGAGCACCTAAAACCTTCATAGACGGAGTTAAGACTTAGTAATGGTCATGATGAAGTATAATGAAAGTTCCATTCAATGGAGTTGTTGCAAAAAGTTAAATGTATCAAGCAAATGAGGTTGTCTGTACAACTTGTGGTTAGAACCCCTAAGTATCCATTTCACTTCTAGTTTAACTTGTAGTTGCGAACGATCGTGTACAGAAGACAACTAACCATCAATGACGCGTATTAGATTTAGTAATGCTTTGATGAAGTATAAGAAGTTCACTTTAATACGATTTGTTCCAAAAGAGTGAAAGTCTCAAGAAAATGCGATTGATGTTACATGACTTGGGTTAGAACAAGTTATCCATTCCCTCTCAAGTGTTAACTTGAAGTGATGAGAAAGACGAGGTCATGAGGACCCCCAATACCTTCTAGGACGGTCCTTAAGTACTTGGCCTAACGTTGTGATGAAGTATAAGAAAGTTCATTCCTCGATTTGTTCCAAAACGAGTGTGAGTATCAAGCACAATGAGTTGTGACTATTACTGCATGTGGGTTAGAACCTAATTTATCCATTTCAACATCAAGTTTAACTTGAAGTGCTGTGAACGACGGTCCTGAGGAACCTAATAACCTTCATTGAGCGTAATTAAGACTTAGTATTATGCTCTTGTGAAAGTATACAGATAGTGTCAATTTCAATCGTTTTGTTCAAAAAACGGTGAACGTTCCCAAGGGAAATGAGGTTGATGTTACATGACTTGTGGTTTAGTACTAAGTTACCCCATTTCACCCTCAACCTGCTTTAACTGAAGTGATGGAAAGGCCGTGTACTGAGGACCCAATAACCTTCATGGACGCGTAATGAAGACTCAGTCGTCTTGATGAAGTATAAGAAAGTTTCACCTCAATCGATTTGTTCCCAAAAAGAGTTGAAAGTATCAATTCAAAATGAGGTTGATTGTTCCATGACTTTTAGGTGAGAACCTAAGTATCCATTCTCATTCAAGGTTTAACTTTGAAGTGTGAGACCGACGTTGTCTGAGGGCCCACTAACTTCTATTGGGAGGCGTAATTAAGAATAATAAAGGGCTCTTGAGAGTATAAAGGGAAGTTCACTCAATCGATTTGTTCCAAAAGAGTTGAACGTATCAAGCAAAGGAGGTGGACTGCTACATGACTTGGTTAGAACCTAGTTCTCCTTATCACCTTCAACGGTTTCATGTTAAAGGGATGAAAACGACGTGTATGCGGAACCCCAAAGAACCTTCATGGACATAATAGACTTGTAATGCCTCTTGATAAGATAACAAAGTTCACTCTAAGCATTGCTTCCAAAAGAGTTGAACTTATCAGCAAATGAGGTGCATGTAACATGACTTGGGTTAGAAACTATATCTATTTACCTTCAAGGGTTAAGTGAATAGATGTGATGCAGAAGAACATGTACTGAGGATACCCACTAACCTGCATGGAGCGATTAAGAAAATTAGTAATGTGGTTTGAGAAGGTAAGACATTCACTTCACTAGATTTGTCCAAAAGAGTGTTGAACGTATATCAAGCAAATGAGTTTGACTGTACATGATTATGGTAGAACCTAATTTATCCATTTCACCATCAAGGTTAACTGAAGTGATTAGACGAGTGTATGAGAGACCCAATAACTTCATGGCGCGAATTAAGACTTGAGTAATGCTCTTGATGAAGTATAAGAAAGTTACTCACGATTGTTCCAAAAGAGTTGAAAGTTCCAAGAAAGAGGTTGACTTACATGCACGTGGTTACAAACTAGTTATCCATTCACCTTTCCATGGTTAACTTGAAGTGATGCGAATGACGTTTTAATGAGGCCCCAATACCTTCATTTGCAGCGTAATTAAGATCTAGTAATGCTGTGATGACGTTATTAAGAAAGGTCACTTCCGTTCGATTTGTTCAAAATAAGTGTGAAAGTATTAAGCAAATGGGTTGACTGTACATTACATGACTTTGGGTAGAAACCTAAGTTATCCATTTCACTTCAAGGTTTAACTTGCAATGGATGCGACCGAAGGTTGTTGAGGACCCCTATACCTGCTAGACGCCGTAATTAGTTTCGTAATGTCTGATGAGTATAAAAAAGTCAATCAATCGATTTGTTCCAAAAGAGTGACCACGTATAAAGCAAATGAGGTTGCCTGTTACATTGCCGGGTAGAACCCTAAATTTATCCATTTTTCACTTTAAGTTTACCTGAGTGATGAGATACGACGTTGATAGAAACCCCAAATTTCATGAGCCGGTATTAAGACTTAGTAATCCTCTTGATTGAAGTATAATCCTCTTGTGAAGTAGCAAGAAAGTTCACTTCACGATTGTTCCAAAAAGCGTGAACGTACAAGCAAATGAGGGTTTAGGTACATGACTTTGGTGAGAACCTAAGTCTGTCGCATCTCCCTCACTTTCCAGGTTTAACGTGTATCGTGATGTGAGAACGACGTGTATGAGGACCCAAAAACTTCATGGACGCATAATTAAGATTAGTAATGCTTTTGATGATGATAAGACAGTTCACTTTAACGATTTGTTCCAAAGAGTTGAACGTTCCAAGGAAATGAGGTTGACTGTTACCATGACTGTGGTTAGAACCTAAGTTATCCCACTTAACCTTCAAGGTTAACTTGGAAGTGATAAGAACGAGAGTACTGAGGACCCAATATACCTTCATTGACCTGTAAGTAAGACTTAGTAAGGCTCTTG
This sequence comes from Begonia masoniana, assembly GCA_022432975.1. Classification (NCBI taxonomy): domain Eukaryota; kingdom Viridiplantae; phylum Streptophyta; class Magnoliopsida; order Cucurbitales; family Begoniaceae; genus Begonia; species Begonia masoniana. The sequence goes on along the minus strand of CM039505.1, from coordinate 42,744,682 downwards.
ATGAGTGTATAATAACGACCACTCAATCGCTTGCTTCCACAAGAGTTGAACGTCTCAACGCCAAATGAGTTTGATTTACATTGACTTGTGCTTAGTACCTAAAGTTATCCATTCAACCTTCAAGGTATAACTTGAGTGGAGAGAACGACGTGAACGAAGGTTACAATAACCTCATGATTGCGAATAGACTTCGTAAATCTCTTGCTTCAAGTATACGGAATTTAATTCAATCATTTGTGTCAAAATAAGTTGACGTATCCAAGAAAAATTGGTTTGACTTACATGAATTGTGGTTGAGAACTAAGTAGTCCATTTCACCTTAAAGTTAACATGAAGTGAGAGAAGACGTGTACTGAGGACCCATAAACTTCTTGGATGCGGAAGAAAATTTAGTAATCCTTGATGAATTATAAGAAGTTCATCCTTCAATCCAATTTGACCAAAAGTTGAACCGTAGTCAGCAAATGGGTGGACTGGTACATGACTTGTGGATAGACTAACGTATTCATTTCACGTTTCGAGGTTTAACTTGAAGTGAGGAGAACGACGTTACCGGAGACCCAATAACCTCATGGACGCGTAATAAGACCCAGTAAGCCAGATGATGTATAGGAAAGTTCACTTCAACCGCCCCATTGTTGCCAAAAGAGTTGAACGTCAATGCAAATAAGTTGACTGATACATGACTTGCCTTAGAACCTAAGGTATCCATTTCACCTTCACGGTTTAACTGATAGTGATGAGATCCGACGTGTAATGAGGGACCAAATACTTCAGGGCCACATTTAATTAAGGCCCCCGTAGCAAACTCTTGATGAGTATAAGAAAGTTCACTTATATATCGATTTGTGCAAAAGAGTTGAAGTATCAAGCAAATGGGATGGGGGGGGGATGATGTTACACGACTTGTTGCTTTCAACCAACAAGTATCCATTTCACTTCACGTGTAACTTGAAGGATGGAGAACGACGTGTCTGAGGAACCAATAACCTTCATGGATGCGTAAGTAAGACTTAGTACTGCTCTTGATGAAGGATAAGAAAGTTCCCTTCTATCGATTTGTTCCGAAAGAGTTGAACGTATCAAGCAAATGAGGTTGACTGTACATGACTTGTGGTTAGAACCTAAGTTATCCATTTCAACCTTCAAGGTTCCACTTGAATTGATGAGAACGACGTGTATGAGGACCAATAACCTTCATGGACGCGTAATTAAGACTTAGTAATGCTCTTGATGAAGTATAAGAAAGTTCACTTCAATCGATTTGTTCCAAAAGAGTTGAACGTATCAAGCAAATGAGGTGACTGTTACATGACTTGTGGTTAGAACCTAAGTTATCAATTTCACCTTCAAGGTTTAACTGAAGTGATGAGAACGACGTGTATGAGGACCAATAACCTTCATGGACGCGTAATTAAGACTTAGTAATGCTCTTGATGAAGTATAAGAAAGTTCACTTCAATCGATTTGTTCCAAAAGAGTTGAACGTATCAAGCAAATGAGGTTGATGTTACATGACTTGTGGTTAGAACCTAAGTTATCCATCACCTTCAAGGTTTAACTGAAGTGATGAGAACGACGTGTATGAGGACCAATAACCTTCATGGACGCGTAATTAAGACTTAGTAATGCTCTTGATGAAGTATAAGAAAGTTCACTTCAATCGATTGTTCCAAAAGAGTTGAACGTATCAAGCAAATGAGGTTGATGTTACATGACTTGTGGTTAGACTAATCTATCACTTTAACTACAAGGTTAATGACGTGATGAGAACGACGTGTATGAGGACCAATAACCTTCATGGACGCGTAATTAAGACTTAGTAATGCTCTTGATGAAGTATAAGAAAGTTCACTTCAATCGATTTGTTCCAAAAGAGTTGAAGTATCAAGCAAATGAGGTTGACTGTTACATGACTTGTGGTTAGAACCTAAGTTATCAATTTCACCTTCAAGGTTTAACTGAAGTGATGAGAACGACGTGTATGAGGACCAATAACCTTCATGGACGCGTAATTAAGACTTAGTAATGCTCTGATGAAGTATAAGAAAGTTCACTTCAATCGATTTGTTCCAAAAGAGTTGAACGTATCAAGCAAATGAGGTGACTGTTACATGACTTGTGGTTAGAACGAAGTGAGCCATTTTTAACCCTTTAATTTTCACTTGACGTGAGAGAACGACAAGTACTAAGGACCTAATTTACGTCATGGACGTGTAATTAAGACTTAGTAATGCTCTTGATGAAGTATAAGAAAGTTCACTTCAATCGATTTGTTCCAAAAGAGTTGAACGTATCAAGCAAATGAGGTGACTGTTACATGACTTGTGGTTAGAACCTAAGTTATCAATTTCACCTTCAAGGTTTAACTTGAAATGATTAGAACGACGTGTATGAGGACCAATAACCTTCATGGACGCGTAATTAAGACTTAGTAATGCTCTTGATGAAGTATAAGAAAGTTCACTTCAATCGATTTGTTCCAAAAGAGTTGAACGTATCAAGCAAATGAGGTTGACTGTTACATGACTTGTGGTTAGAACCTAAGTTATCCATTCACCTTCAAGGTTTAACTTGAAGTGATGAGAACGACGTGTACTGAGGACCCAATACCTTCATGGACGCGTAATTAAGACTTAGTAATGCTCTTGATGAAGTATAAGAAAGTTCACTTCAATCGATTTGTTCCAAAAGAGTTGAACGTATCAAGCAAATGAGGTCTGACTGTTACATGACTTGCTGGCTTAGAACCTAATTATCCATTTCACCTTCAAGGTTTAACTTGAAGTGATGAGAACGACGTTGTACTGAGGACCCAATAACCTTCATGGACGCGTAATTAAGACTTAGTACTGCTCTGATGAAGTATAAGAAAGTCACTTCAATCGATTTGTTCCAAAAGAGTTGAACGTATCAAGCAAATGAGGTTGACGTTACATGACTTGTGGTTAGAACCTAAGTTATCAATTTCACCTTAATGTTTACTTGAAGTGATAGAACGACGTGTACTGAGGACCCAATAACTTCATAGGACTGCGTAATTAAGACTTAGTAATGGCTCTTGATGAAGTATAAGAAAGTTCACTTCAATCGATTTGTTCCAAAAGAGTTGAACGTATCAAGCAAATGAGGTGACTGTACATGACTTGTGGTTAGAACCTAAGTATCCATTTCACCTTCAAGGTTAACTTGAAGTGATGAGAACGACGTGTACTGAAGGACCCAATACCCTTCATGGACGCGTAATTAAGACTAGTAATGCTCTTGATGAAGTATAAGAAAGTTCACTTCAATCGATTTGTTCCAAAAGAGTTGAACGTATCAAGCAAATGAGGTTGACTAGTTACATGACTTGTGGTTAGAACCTAAGTTATCCATTTCACCTTCAATGGTTTAACTTGAAGTGATGAGAACGACGTGTACTAAGGACCTAATAACCTTCATGGACGCGTAATTAAGACTTAGTAATGCTCTTGATGAAGTATAAGAATGTTCACCTTCAATCGATTTGTTCCTAAAAGAGTTGAACGTATCAAGCTAATGAAGGTTGACTGTGACATGACTTGTGGTTAGAACCTAAGTTATCCATTTCACCTTCAAGGTTTAACTTGAAGTGATGAGAACGACGTGTACTAAGGACCCAATAACCTTCATGGACGCGTAATTAAGACCTTAGTAATGCTCCTTAATGAAGTATAAGAAAGTTCACTTCAATCGATTTGTTCCAAAAGAGTTCAACGTATCAAGCAAATGAGGTTGACTATTACATGACTTGTGGTTGAAACCTAAGTTATCCATTTCACTTCAAGTTTAACTTGAAGTGATGAGAACGACATGTACTGAGGACTAATAACCTTCATGGACGCATATAAGACTTAGTAATGCTCTTGATGAAGTATAAGAAGTTTACTTCAATCGATTTGCTCTAAAGAGTTGAACGTAACAAGCAAATGAGGTTGACCTGTTACATGACTTATGGTTAGAAACTAAGTATCTATTTACCTTTAAGGTTAACTGTAATGATGAGAACGACGTTGTACTGAGGACCCAGTAACCTTCATGGACGCGTAGTTAAGACTTAGTAATGCTCTTTATGAAGAATAAGAAAGTTCACTTCAATCGATTTGTTTTAAAATAGTTGAACGTATCAAGCAAATGAGGTTGACTGTACATGACTTTTGATCAGAACCTAAGTTATCCATTTCACCTTCATGGTTTCCTTGAAGTGATGAGACCGACGGTACTGAGGACCCAATAACCTTCATGGACGCGTAATTAAAACTTAGTAATGCTCTTGATGAAGTATAAGAAAGTTCACTTCAATCGATTTGTTCCAAAAGAGTTTAACGTATCAAGCAAATGCGGTTAACTTTTACATGACTTGTGGTTAGAACCTAATTTATCCATTTTACCTTCAAGGTTTAACTTGAAATGATCAGAACGACGTGTACTGAGTATCCAATAACCTTCATGGACTCGTAGTTAAGACTTTGTAATGCTCTTGATGAAGTATAAGAAAGTTCACTTCAATGGATTTGTTGCAAAAGAGTTGAACGTATCAAGCAAATGAGGTTGACTGTTACATAACTTGTGGTGAGAACCTAAGTTATCCATTTCACCTTGAAGTTTTACCTTGAAGTGATGAGAACGACGTATACTGAGGACTCAATAACATTGCTGGACGCGTAATTAAGACTTAGTAATGCTCTTGATGAAGTATAAGAAAGTTCACTTCAATCGATTTGTTCCAAAAGAGTTGAACGTATCAAGCAAATGAGTTTGACTGTTACATGACTTATGGTTAGAAACTAAGTTATCAATTTCACCTTCAAGGTTTAACTTGAAGTGATGAGAACGACGTGTACTGAGGACCCAATAACCTTCATGGACGCGTAATTAAGACTTAGTAATGCTCTTGATGAAGTATAAGAAAGTTCACTTCAATCGATTGTTCCAAAAGAGTTGAACGTATCAAGCAAATGAGGTTGACTGTTACATGACTTGTGGTTAGAACCTAAGTTATCCATTTCACCTTCAAGGTTTAACTTGAAGTGATGAGAACGACGTGTACTGAGGACCCAATAACCTTCATGGACGCGTAATTAAGACTTAGTAATGCTCTTGATGAAGTATAAGAAAGTTCACTTCAATCGATTTGTTCCAAAAGAGTTGAACGTATCAAGCAAATGAGGTTGACTGTTACATGACTTGTGGTTAGAACCTAAGTTATCCATTTCACCTTCAAGGTTTAACTTGAAGTGATGAGAACGACGTGTACTGAGGACCCAATAACCTTCATGGACGCGTAATTAAGACTTAGTAATGCTCTTGATGAAGTATAAGAAAGTTCACTTCAATCGATTTGTTCCAAAAGAGTTGAACGTATCAAGCAAATGAGGTTGACTGTTACATGACTTGTGGTTAGAACCTAAGTTATCCATTTCACCTTCAAGGTTTAACTTGAAGTGATGAGAACGACGTGTACTGAGGACCCAATAACCTTCATGGACGCGTAATTAAGACTTAGTAATGCTCTTGATGAAGTATAAGAAAGTTCACTTCAATCGATTTGTTCCAAAAGAGTTGAACGTATCAAGCAAATGAGGTTGACTGTTACATGACTTGTGGTTAGAACCTAAGTTATCCATTTCACCTTCAAGGTTTAACTTGAAGTGATGAGAACGACGTGTACTGAGGACCCAATAACCTTCATGGACGCGTAATTAAGACTTAGTAATGCTCTTGATGAAGTATAAGAAAGTTCACTTCAATCGATTTGTTCCAAAAGAGTTGAACGTATCAAGCAAATGAGGTTGACTGTTACATGACTTGTGGTTAGAACCTAAGTTATCCATTTCACCTTCAAGGTTTAACTTGAAGTGATGAGAACGACGTGTACTGAGGACCCAATAACCTTCATGGACGCGTAATTAAGACTTAGTAATGCGTTTGATGAAGTATAAGAAAGTTCACTTCAATCGATTTGTTCCAAAAGAGTTGAACGTATCAAGCAAATGAGGTTGACTGTTACATGACTTGTGGTTAGAACCTAAGTTATCCATTTCACCTTCAAGGTTTAACTTGAAGTGATGAGAACGACGTGTACTGAGGACCCAATAACCTTCATGGACGCGTAATTAAGACTTAGTAATGCGTTTGATGAAGTATAAGAAATTTCACTTCAATCGATTTGTTCCAAAAGAGTTGAACGTATCAAGCAAATGAGTTTGACTGTTACATGACTTGTGGTTAGAACCTAATTTATCAATTTCACATTAAGGTTTATCTTAAAGTGATTAGAACGACGTGTACTAAGGACCCAATAACCTTCATGGACACGTAATTAAAACTTAGTAATGCTCTTGATGAAGTATAAGAAAGTTCACTTCAATCGATTGTTCCAAAAGAGTTGAACGTATCAAGCAAATGAGGTTGACTGTTACATGACTTGTGGTTAGAACCTAAGTTATCCATTTCACCTTCAAGGTTTAACTTGAAGTGATGAGAACGACGTGTACTGAGGACCCAATAACCTTCATGGACGCGTAATTAAGACTTAGTAATGCGTTTGATGAAGTATAAGAAAGTCACTTCAATCGATTTGTTCCAAAAGAGTTGAACGTATCAAGCAAATGAGGTTGACTGTTACATGACTTGTGGTTAGAACCTAAGTTATCCATTTCACCTTCAAGGTTTAACTTGAAGTGATGAGAACGACGTGTACTGAGGACCCAATAACTATCATGGACGCGTAAATAAGACTTAGTAATGCGTTTGATGACGTATAAGAAAGTTCACTTCAATCTATTTGTTCCAAAAGAGTTGAACGTATCAAGTAAATGAGGTTGACTGTTACATGACTTGTGGTAAGAACCTAATTTGTATATTTCACCTTCAAGGTTTAACTTGAAGTGATGAGAACGACGTGTACTGAGGACCCAATAACCTTCTTGGACGCGTAATTAAGACTTAGTAATGCTCTTGATGAAGTATAAGAAAGTTCACTTCAATCGATTTGATCCAAAAGAGTTGAACGTTACAAGCAAATGAGGTTGACTGTTACATGACTTGTGGTTAGAACCTAATTTATCCATTTCACCTTCATGGTTTAACTTGAAGTGATGAGAACGACGTGTACTGAGGACCCAATAACCTTCATGGACGCGTAATTAAGACTTAGTAATGCGTTTGATGAAGTATAAAAAAGTTCACTTCCATCGATTTGTTCTAAAGAGTGAACGTATCAAGCAAATGAGGTTGACTGTTACATGACTTGGGTTAGAACCTAAGTTATCTATTTCACTTTCAAGGTTTAACTTGAAGTGATGAGAACGACGTGTACTGAGGACCAAATAACCTTCATGGACGCGTAATTAAGACTAGTAATGCGTTCGATGAAGTATAAGAAAGTTCACTTCAATCGATTGTTCTAAAGAGTTGAACGTATCAAGTAAATGAGGTTGACTGTTACATGACTTGTGGTTAGAACCTAAGTTATCCAATTCACTTCAATGGTTAACTTTAAGTAATGAGAACGACGTGTACTGAGGATCTAATAACCTTCATGGACGGGTAATTAAGACATAGAAATGCGTTTTGATGAAGTATAAGAAAGTTCACTTCAATCGATTTGTTCCAAACAGTTGAACGTATCAAGCAAATGAGGTTGACTATTACATGACTTGTGGTTAGAACCTAATTTGTATATTTCACCTTCAAGGTTTAACTTTAGATGATGAGAACGACGGGTACTGAGAACCCAATAACCTTCATGGACGCGTAGTTAAGGCTTAGTAATACTTTTGATGAAGTATAAAAAAGTTCACTTCAATCGATTTGTTACAAAAGAGTTGAACGTATCAAGGAAATGAGGTTGACTGTTACATGACTTGTAATTAGAACCTAAGTTATCCATTTCACATTCAAGGTTTAACTTGAAGTGATTAAAGCGACGTGTACTGAGGACTCAATAACCTTCACTACCGCATAATTAAGACTTAGTAATGCGTTTGATGAAGTATAAAAAAGTTCACTTAATCGATTTGTGTCCCAAAAAATTGAAGTATCAAGTAAATGAGGTTGACTGTTACATGACATGTGGTTAGAACCTAATTTATCAATATCATCTTCAAGGTTTAACTTGAAGTGATGAGAACGACGGGTACTGAGGCCCTAATAACATTCATGGACGCGTAATTAAGACTTAGTAATGCGTTTGATGAAGTATAAGAAAGTTCACTACAATCGATTTGTTCTAAAAGAGTTGAACATATCAAGCAAATGAGGTTGACTGTTACATGAATTGTCTTTGGAAACTAAGTTATTCATTTAACCTTCAAGGGTTAACTTGAAGTAATGAGAACGACGAGTACTGAGGACCTAATAACCTTCATGGACGCATAATTAAGACTTAGTAATGCGTTGGATGAAGTATAAGAAAGTTCACTGCAATCGATTTGTTTCAAAAGAGTTGAATGTATCAAGCAAAAGAGGTTGACTGTTACATGACTTGTGGTTAGGACCTAAGTTATCTATTTCACCTTCAAGGTTTAACTTGAACTGATGAGAACAACGTGTACTGAGGACCCAATAACCTTCATGGACAAGTAATTAAGACTTAGTAATGCGTTTGATGAAGTATAAGAAAGTTCACTTCAATCAATTTGTTCCAAAAGAGTTGAACGTACCAAGCAAATGAGGTTGACTGTTACATGACTTGTGGTTATAACATAAGTTATCCATTTGACCTTCAAGGTTTAACTTGAAGTAATAAGAACGACGTACACTGAGGACCCAATTACCTTCATGGACGGGTAACTAAGACATAGTAATATGTTTGATAAAGTATAAGAAAGTTTCATTCAATCGATTTGTTCCAAAAGAGTTGAACGTATCAAGCAAATAAGGTTGATTGTTACATGACTTGTGGTTAGAACCTAAGTGATCCACTTCACCTTCAAGGTTTAACTTGAAGTGATGAGAACGACGTGTACTGAGGACCCAATAACTTTCATGGATGCGTAATTAAGACTTAGTAATGCTCTTGATGAAGTATAAGAAAGTTCACTTCAATCGATTTGATCCAAAAGAGTTAAACGTAATAAGCAAATGAGGTTGACTGTTACATGATTTGTTATTAGAACTTAAGTTATCCATTTCACCTTCAAGGTTTAACTTTAATTGATGAGAACGACGTGTATTGCGGTCCCAATAACCTTTATGGACGCGTAATTAAGACTTAGTATTTCTCTTGATGAAGTATAAAAAAGTTCACTTCCATCGATTTGTTCTAAAAGAGTTGAACTTATCAAGCAAATGAGTTTGACTGTTACATGACTTGTGGTTAGAACCTAAGTTATCCATTTCACATTCAAGGTGTAACTTGAAGTAATGAGAACGACATGTACTGAGGACCCAATAACCTTCATGGACGTGTAATTAAGACTTAGTAATGCTCTTGATCATGTATAACAAAGTTCACTTCAATCGATTTGTTCCAAAAGAGTTGAACCTATCAAGCAAATGAGGTTGCTTGTTACAGGGCTTGTGGTTAGAACCTAAGTTATCTATTTAAACTTCAAGATTTAACTTGAAGTGATTGGAACGACATGTACTGACGATCCAATAACCTTCATGGACGCGTAATTAAGACTTTGTAATGCTCTTGATGAAGTATAAGAATGTTCACTTCAATCGATTTGTTCCAAAAGAGTTGAACGTATCAAGCAAATGAGGTTGTCTGTTACATGACTTGTGGTTAGAACCTAAGTTATCCATTTTACCTTCAATGTTTAACTTGAACTGATGAGAACGACGTGTACTGAGGACCCAATAACCTTCATGGACGCGTAATTAAGACTCACTAATGCTCTTGATGAACTATAAGAAAGTTCACTTCAATCGATTTGTTCCAAAAGAGTTGAACGTATCAAGCAAATGAGGTTGACTGTTACATGACTGGGTTAGAACCTAAGTTATCCATTTCACCTTCAAGGTTTACCTTGAAGTGATGAGAACGACGTGTACTGAGGACCCAATAACATTCATGGACGCGTAATTAAGACTTAGTAATGCGTTTGATGAAGTTTAAGGAAGGTCACTTTAATCCATTTTTTCCAAAAGAGTGGAACGTATCAAGAACAGGAGGTTGACTGTTACATGACTTTCGATTAGAAACTAAGTTATCCATTTCACCTTCAAGGTTTAACTTGAAATGATTAGAGCACTGACTGAAGACCCAATAACCTTCATGGACGCGTAATTAAGACTTAGTAATGCGTTTGATGAAGTATAAAAAAATTCACTTCAATCGATTGGTTCCAAAAGAGTTGAACATATCAAGAAAATGAGGTTGACTGTTACATGACTTGCGTTTAGAACCTAAGTTATCCATTTCACCATCAAGGTTTAACTTAAAGTGATGAGGACGAAGTGTACTGAGAACACAATAACCTTCATGGACGCGTAATTAAGACTTAGTAATGCTATTCATGAAGTATAAGAAAGTTCATTCCTATCGATTTGTTCCAAAATAGTTGAACGTATCAAGCAAATGAGGTTGACTGTTACATGACTTGCGGTTAGAACCTATGTTATTCATTTCACCTTCAAAGTTTAACTTGAAGTGATGAGAACGACGTATACTGAGTGTTAGTGATTTTACACACTTACACGCAAGTGCACGTGTCGCTAACGAAGTAATAAGTAAAGTATCGATCCCACTAGGATTTTTTTAATTGTATGTCAATTGCTATAAAAATCTTATAAAAATATTAGGATAATAAATGAAAATAAATAGAAATAAAATTAGAATGACGATGAAACTAAGTAAATCAGAGTAAACGAGGTAAAAACGATAAAAGAAGGCCTTTGCTAGAATCGATTTCTTCGTTACGATAATTTAACTACTGATGCTCTGGCAATGCTCTGCAGCCTTGTCTATGAACAGCAAGAATTAAATAATTCTAGGATTCTTTCGAATTGCCTAGATAAATTCAAATTAGAATTTCCTTCGACCTAGAATGAATGTAACTAATATTGAATTTCTGATTTGTCCCATTTTTATTGCCAATTGAATTAATGTTAACCACATTGTAACAATTTAATCCAATTAATTATTTATGCATCTAAGAATTTATATCTATCTATCCATACAATATAAACATGAATCATCAACCTATCTATCGATATGATCTGACTTAGCAAGAAATATCACAAATAATTGTTCAATAGACAATTACATAACAAAAGCAAGATCGTCGCAAAAACCGTAACGAGTACTATCGTCCTAACCAAGATATAGAGTTTAGCTACTAGACATAATTAAATAAAACTAAAAACAATTGTGTTCATAGAAAAATAATGCAATAAAAATAAGAGGAGAAGAAAAGATCCAAGAAACGGCGTCGGTGGTCTTCTTCAGATCCAGAGCTACACCAGCATACTTCCTCTGGAAAATCTCCATTTTTATGGTCCTCCTTTTGTTTCTCCTTTTGCCTACCAGGTGTATCTAACATTTTTCTCTCTCCAGATGCATTTTATTCTCTTTATTCTTTCCTTGATTTTTGCCTTTTTTCACTCAAATTCCATTTATTCCTCTAATCCTCGTTCCACTGCTTCAATAAAAAGCCAAATCTCTCTCTTCAAATTAACTTTTCCTTCCTTTTTGTCATTTTCTGCATGCCATGTGTCTTCTCTCTCCAATCTATTTTTCTATTCTCCTTTTTGTCATCGACCGCTGACCGCTGCCCCATTTTCTTTATATCGGTTGCTGCCCCATTTTCTTTACTTCTACCGCTGCCCTATTTTTGCCTTCTTCCGCTGCCCTATTTTTTATTTCTTTCAGCTTCTACCGCCACTTTTATCTTTTAGTGCTGCCCGTTCTTTAAATCAACCGCTGCCCAGTTTTCTTTATTTCCATCACATCTTCCAATGCCCTGTGCTCTTTTCCACATCCACCGCTATTAATTTCAAATTTATTGCTTCCATTTATTTCAAATTTCAATTAATTTGTTTCCATGATTCCAGTAATTTCTCTCTCCATAATCAGCAACAAATTTCCTCAATTTACGTGATCTGCTTCTTTTCCCTCCATAATCTTCAGCTTTTGATTTTGATTTTCCCTCTAATAAAATTGCATTCAAATATGAAAATATAAAATTCAACTGAAGAGAAAAATTATGCTTTTAACAGATAATCTGCATGAAATATATTAAATTCAATCAAAATACTAATGCTGCAGCATTACATAGCAATTGCAGTAAATTCATACTAATTTATTATTGCAATCACTCAATTCATATAAGTTTTCTTATGTAAAATTAGCATAAAATGACTCTAAAATAAGAGTCATCAAATACCCCCAAACTTAAACCATTATTCGTCCTCGAGTGATGCAAAACAAAAATAAGTTCCCAAAGTAACATTAAAAATTGATGTAATTTTCGAAATATCTCGTAACTCGTAAATTATTGAAAAATTTCACTATCACAATTAAAAGCAATCAATATAGATTTAATTCCCAATAAACTAATTTTCAAGGTGTGTGTGTGTTCAAACTCCATTTGAATTGCTAAGTTCAATAATCAAAACTAGAAATCACAATACATATCATAGAGTGTCAACTCTTTAACGCTGTTCCTAAATCCATTAGCTTTCAAAGATTTTTCTTCTCTATCTTTTTTTTTTTAATAAATAAGTAAAGGGGTTACACAATGATGAATTTTAGCATTGACTTTATCTTTAAGTCACACTACCTTTTTACGCGATTGACAACATTGGTTATGAAGTCCTCCGGTTACTCAGTAATGTCACCTCAAGATATATACTCATATATAAAATAGAGGAGTATAGCCAAAAAATTATGCAACGGAGTTCCTCCCAAAGTTCCTCCAATTTATTTCTACCCATCGAGTATCCAAAAGGCTCACTCGAAATTGAAAGTAGATTAGGAAGTTGCATTTTTTTTTTTCAATAGTAATAACCCCCAAACTTATTATTTATTATATATTATTATTTTTTTAGAAGAAGTCTTTCATTGCTAATTTCTTTCATCAAACACTAAATTATTAACACTTATATATAATTGCAATGTCTAGAAAGGATGATATTCCTAAGCAACCAATAAGGAGTTTGTGTGTTAGGAACAACTAAGCTTATGAGAACAAATCTTAATTAATTTATAATAATGTGTGATAATGATATAATTCAATAACTCACTAAATTAAAGGATAGTAAGAAAATTCACTTTTCTTCATTTTTCAAAATTTTTTATCATGAATAGTCTATAGACAAAACAGAACACTAATAACCAAATAGAGCAAATAACACAAATTAACAGAATAAAGAAAATAAAACAGTGAACTCAACAACCTTGGGCACAAAACTAAACAGAATAACTATTCTAAACAGTTTTCAAACACTCAAATTAAACAGAAAATAAACATCCAAGTTAAACAATTCACTTCTAGAAATCCAAATTAAACAAGGACACTACATGCATGCTACCCCCAAACTTAAAATTGGCAGTGTCCCCACTGCCAAACAATATTAAATTCAACGACAAACTCAAAGAGAATTAAGTTCAAAGAAAAGAAAACTGAAGATTTAGAACTTCCCTGGACTCATGCTTCATTACCGGATTCATCATCCGAGTCTCTTAAAAGTGTTGTTGGGAAATGTGGGAAAATAGGAGCTGGATCCTCCGGCTTTTTAGCTAAGCTGGCTGCCAATGTCGAATCTCATAGTTTGGTGTACTGCCAGAATATTTTATTTTTACGCTTTGAGCTCTTCATGGTCTTTCTCATCTGGTAATGGAGATTTTCTTGAAGTTTAAATTTCGTCTTTAAAGTTGAAAGGTCATTGTTAATCCAATCTAGCCTGTTATGCACTGACACCAGACTGTCAAGTATTTGCTGTTGGATGTTGCTGTTGCTGGATGATGTTGCAGCTCCACTTGCAGCATTCTCCTCAGATTCTGGTTCCCCCATTCCCAAACTATCTGAAGCAACTCTCCTTAATAGATGGTATCAGCGTTGGACCGGAGGAAATGAATTCTTCATCGGCTTCATACACAATTCTAGCCAGCTCACATAACCCAGAGACTAAAGAAGTAAACAATAGTTGCCCTTTCGGCTTTAGAGCATTTGCACATAGATTCCGATAGATAACCAAACCAATATTTATCTTCTTATTGGTTAAAATGTAGTAAAGTAAAATAGCGCGGTCTCTGGTTAAATGCTGACCATGGGACGAAGGGAATATCCGAAGTTTCAAGAAATTATACCATACATTGGCTTTGGGAAGCAGGGCAAGCCGAGAAATGGAAAGAAAATCAGTTTTAGAGCGCACCCATTCAGTGCCTGGTACGGCTATTTCCTTCAAAGCCGTATTCAGGAAGCCCGGTGGTAAATTATCTTCATAAATATAAAACTCGTCCTCAACGTGCTCCGGATTGTAAAACTCGTTGATTTCAGAGGGTCCTATTCTCACATTGATTGTTCGAACCTGAATCTTTTAGGGCAAATCCCTTTCAAAGTTTGCATAAAATTCGCGCACTAAATTTTTCACTGCTGGTTCAGGAACAGCACAAAGTTTTCCCAACCTCTTGCTTGAATAATATTGTGCACATAACTCAGATACCCTTGTAATTGTTCAGCTTCGACTAGGACCCTTTTTCCTGAGCAAAAGACCGTTGTTGTAAGCTTTGCTCATATCGCATCCTGGCCTCCTCGGAGATGAAAGTCATTCTGTTCACTTTCTTGGTGTTTTTATGTCCCTTCTATTTTGGCCTCATTGTTGCAGACAGAATAGTGCGGAATGCTGTAGCGTTAGTAGAAGCGGCATGGAGTAGAGGAAAAAATTGCTGACAATTTTGTTCGGAGACTCAAAAGAAAAATTTCACTGAAGGTCGGCGGTGGGTTGCAGTCAGTAATTAATCCTAAATTTGCTTCGAGAGAATTTGGGTTTAGAGAAGTAAGAGTGAAATTCAAAAATAACTCATTTAAACCAAAAAAATTATAATAAAATAAAAATAGATAAAAATTCAACTAAAATTTACGCATAAAAGGATATTATTGAGGGTTCCCTCCCTCACAGCGCTAAGTTTTTACTTAAGTCTTCAGCCAGACTTCCCATTTGCTCATTTTTCTTCCAGATTTTGTAGAGAAATTGACATAATGTTTATCAACTTTTCTTCAAAATAATGCTTAATTCGTTGACCATTCACTTTAAAATTTCTTCCATTTTTTTCATCATGCAATTCCACTGTTCCATATGGAAACACCTCTACTATGTCAAAGGGTCCAGACCACCTTGATTTTAGCTTTCCTGGAAAAAGCTTCATCCTAGAATTAAATAGCAAGACTTTTTCACCTTTAAAAAATGTTCTTGCCTGCAACTTTCTATCATGTTATTTCTTCACTTTTTCCTTGTAAATTTTTGCATTTTCATACGCTCTTAATCTCAACTCTTCCAACTCCTGTAACTGCAAAAACCTATGTTTCCCTGCTCCTTGTAAATATAAATTTAAGGTTTTGATTGCCCAATATGCTTTATGCTCAAGCTCTACTGGTAAAGGACAAGCTTTCCCATAAATCAAATTATAAGGTGTGGTGCCCAAAGGTGTTTTATATGCTGTTCTATATGCCCATAATGCATCCTCCAATTTCTGAGACCAATCTTTTCTATTCGGGTGTATACTTTTTCTAAAATTCTCTTTATCTCATGGTTAGAAACTTCTGCTTGCCCATTACTCTGTTGATGGTAAGCTGTCGTAACTTTATGTCTCACTCCATATTTTCCCAGTAATCCAGTGAACATCCTATTGCAAAAGTGAGAACCTCCATCGCTTATAATTGCTCGCGGTGTTCCAAAACGTGTGAAAATATTTTTCTGCAGAAATTTCAGAACACTCTTCCCTTCATTATTTAGAAGTGTCACTGCTTCAACCCATTTAGATACATAATCCACAGCCAAAAAAATATATTAATTCCCGAAAGAAGGTGGAAAAGGTCCCATAAAGTCTATCGCCCATACATCGAAAATTTTCACTTCTAAAATATTTGTAAGTGGCAGCTCGTGTTTCCTTGAGATATTTCCTACTCTTTGACATATGTCACAGTTTTGAACAAAATTGTTAGCATCTTTAAAAAGAGAGGGCCAGTAAAAACCTGATTGCAAAATTTTAGCTGCTGTTCTAGTTCCTCCATAATGACCGCCATATGGTGCTGCGTGACATTGCTACAGCACTGACTGTATTTTCTCCTCGGGAACACACCTCCTCAACAGCTGATCAGCGCATTGTTTAAAGAGGAACGACTCGTCTCAGAAATAGTGTTTTACATCTTTCAGAAACTTCCTTCTCTGTTGATAATCTAAATTGACAGGAATTATTTCACTTACAATAAAATTAACAAAATCCGCGTACCAGGGAGCTGAAGAAACTTCTAGCTTAAGTTATCCATTTCACCTTCAAGGTTTAAGTTGAAGTGATGAGAACGACGTGTATTGAGGACCAAATAACCTTCATGGACGCGTAAGTAAGACTTAGTAATGCTCTTGATAAAGTATAAGAAAATTCACTTCAATCGATTTGTTCCAAAAGAGTTGAACGTATCAAGCAAATGAGATTGACTGTTACATGACTTGTGGTTAGAACCTAAGCTATCCATTTCACCTTCAAGGTTTAACTTGAAGTGATGAGAACGACGTGAACTGAGGAGCCTATAACCTTCATGGACGCGTAAGCAAGACTTAGTAATGCTCTTGATGAAGTATAAGAAAGTTCACTTCAATCGATTTGGTCCAAAAGAGTTGAACGTATCAAGCAAATGAGGTTGACTATTACATGACTTGTGGTTAGAACCTAAGTTATCTATTTCAGCTTCAAGGTTTAAGTTGAAGTGATGAGAACGACGTGTATTAAGGACCAAATAACCTTCATGGACGCGTTAGTAAGACTTAGTAATGCACTTGATGAAGTATAAGAAAGTTCACTTCAATCGATTTGTTCCAAAAGAGTTGAACGTATCAAGAAAATGAGGTTGACTGTTACATGACTTGTGGTTAGAACCTAAGCTATCCATTTCACCTTCAAGGTTTAACTTGAAGTGATGAGAACGACGTGAACTAAGGACCCAATAACCTTCATGGATGCGTTAGTAAGACTTAGTAATGCTCTTGATAAAGTATAAGAAATTTCACTTCAATTGATTTGTTCCAAAAGAGTTGATCGTATCAAGCAAATGAGGTTGACTGTTACATGATTTGTGGTTAGAACCTAAGTTATCCATTTCACCTTCAAGGTTTAACTTGAAGTGATAAGAACGACGTGTACTGAGGACCTAAAAAACTTCATGGACACGTAATTAAGACTTAGTATTGCTCTTGATGAAGTATAACAAAGTTCACTTCAATCGATTTGTTCCAAAAGAGTTGAACGTATCAGGTAAATGAGGTTGACTGTTACATGACTTGTGGTTAGAATCTAAGTTATCCATTTCACCTTCAAGTTTTAACATGAAGTGATGAGAACGACGTGAACTGAAGACCCAGTAACCTTCATGGACGCGTAAGTAAGACTTAGTAATGCTCTTGATGAAGTATAAGAAAGTTCACTTCAATCGATTTGTTCCAAAAGAGTTGAACGTATCAAGCAAAGGAGGTTGACTGTTACATGACTTGTGGTTAGAACCTAAGTTATCATTTCACCTTCAAGGTTTAACTTGAACTGATGAGAACAACGTGTACTGAGGACAAAATAACCTTCATGGACGCGTAAGTAAAACTTAGTAATGCTCTTGATGAAGTATAAGAAAGTTCACTTCAATCGATTTGTTCCAAAAGCGTTGAATGTATCAGGCAAATGAGGTTGACTGTTACATGACTTGTGGTTAGAATCTAAGTTATCCATTTCAACTTCAAGGTTTAACTTGAAGTGATGACACCGACGTGAACTGAGGATCCAATAACCTTCATGGACGCGTAATTAAGTCTAAGTAATGCCCTTGAAGAAGTATAAGAAAGTTCACTTAAATCAATTTGTTCCAAAAGAGTTGAACGTATCAAGCAAATGAGGTTGACTGTTACATGATTTGTGGTTAGAACCTAAGTTATCCATTTCACCTTCAAGGTTTAACTTGAAGTGATGAGAACGACGTGTACTGAGCACCAAATAACCTTCATGGATGCGTAAGTAAGACTTAGTATTGCTCTTGATCAAGTATAAGAAAGTTCCCTTCTATCGATTTGTTCCAAAAGAGTTGAACGTATCAAGCAAATGAGGTTGACTGTTACATGACTTGTGGTTTGAACATAAGTTATCCATTTCACCTTCAAGGTTTAACTTGAATTGATGAGAACGACGTGTACTGATGAGCCAATAACCTTTATGGACGCGTAAGCAAGACTTAGTAATGCACTTGATGAAGTATAAGAATCTTCACTTCAATCAATTTGTTCCAAAAGAGTTGAACGTATCAAGCAAATGAGGTTGACTGTTACATGACTTATGGTTAGAACCTAAGTTATCCATTTTAGCTTCAAGGTTTAAGTTGAAGTTATGAGAACGACGTGTATTGGGGACCAAATAACCTTCATGGACGCGTAAGTAAGACATAGTAATGCGCTTGATGAAGTATAAGAAAGTTCACTTCAATCAATTTGTTCCAAAAGAGTTGAACGTATCAAGCAAATGAGGTTGACTGTTACATGACTTTTGGTTAGAAGCTAAGTTATCCATTTCACCTTCAAGGTTTAACTTGAAGTGATGAGAACGACGTGAACTGAGGACCCAATGACCTTCATGGACGCGTTAGTAAGACTTAGTAATGCTCTTTATGAAGTATAAGAAATTTCACTTCAATCGATTTGTTCCAAAAGAGTTAAACGTATCAGGCAAAATGAGGTTGACTGTTACATGACTTGTGGTTGGAACCTAAGTTATCCATTTCACCTTCAAGGTTTAACTTGAAGTGATGAGAACGACGTGTACTGAGGACCAAATAACCTTCATGGATGCGTAAGTAAGTCCTAGAAATGCTCTTGATGAAGTATAAGAAAGTTCACTTCAATTCGATTTGTTCCAAAAGAGTTGAACGTATAAAGCAAATGAGGTTGACTGTTACATGACTTGTGGTTAGAATCTAAGTTATCCATTTCACCTTCAAGGTTTAACTTGAACTGATGAGAACGACGTGTACTGAGGACCCAATAACCTACATGGACGTGTAAGTAGGACTTATTAATGCTCTTGAGGAAGTATAAGAGAGTTCACTTCAATCGATTTGTTCCAAAAGAGTTGAACGTATCAGGCAAATGTGGTTGACTGTTACATGACTTGTGGTTAGAATCTAAGTTATCCATTTCACCTTAAAGTTTTAACTTGAAGTGATGAGAACGACGTGAACTGAGGACCCAATAACCTTCATGGACGGGTAAGTAAGACTTAGTAATGCTCTTGATGAAGTATAAGAAAGTTCACTTCAATAGATTTGCTCCAAAAGAGTTGAACGTATTAAGCAAATGAGGTTGACTGTTACATGACTTGTGTTTAGAACCTAAGTTATCCATTTCACCTTCAAGGTTTAACTTGAATTGATGAGAACGACATGTACTGAGGACCCAATAACCGACTTGGACGCGTAAGTAAGACTTAGTAACGCTCTTGATGAAGTATAAGAAAGTTCACTTCAATCGATTTGTTGCAAAAGAGTTGAACGTATCATGCAAATGAGGTTGACTGTTACATGACTTGTGGTTAGAACCTAAGCTATTCATTTCACCTTCAAGGTTTAACTTGAAGTGATGAGAACGACGTTAACTGTGGACCCAATAACCATCATGGACGCGTAAACAAGACTTATTAATGCTCTTGATGAAGTATAAGAAAGTTCACTTAAATCGATTTGTTCCAAAAGAGTTGAACGTATCAAGTAAATGAGGTTTACTATTACATGACTTGTGGTTAGAACCTAAGTTATCTATTTCAGCTTTAAGGTTTAAGTTTAAGTGATGAGAACGACGTGTAATTAGGACAAAATAACCTTCATGGACGCGTAAGTAAGACTTAGTAATGCTCTTGATGAAGTTTAAGAAAGTTCACTTCAATCGATTTGTTCCAAAAGAGTTGAACGTATCAAGCAAATGAGGTTGACTGTTACATGACTTGTGGTTAGAACCTAAGCTATCCATTTCACCTTCAAGGTTTAACTTGAAGTGATGAGAACGACGTGAACTGAGGAGCCAATAACCTTCATGGACGCGTAAGTAAGACTTAGTAATGCTCTTGATGAAGTATAAGAAAGTTCACTTCAATCGATTTGTTCCAAAAGAGTTGAACGTATCAAGCAAATAAGGTTGACTATTACATGACTTGTGGTTAGAACCTAAGTTATCCATTTCAGCTTCAAGGTTTAAGTTGAAGTGATGAGAACGACGTGTATTGAGGACCAAATAACCTTCATGGACGCGTTAATAAGACTTAGTAATGTGCTTGATGAAGTATAAGAAAGTTCACTTCAATCGATTTGTTCCAAAAGAGTTGAACGTATCAAGAAAATGAGGTTGACTGTTACATGACTTGTGGTTAGAACCTAAGCTGTCCATTTCACCTTCAAGGTTTAACTTGAAGTGATGAGAACGACGTGAAATGAGGACCCAATAACCTTCATGGATGCGTTACTAAGACTTAGTAATGCTCTTGATAAAGTATAAGAAATTTCACTTCAATTGATTTGTTCCCAAAGAGTTGATCGTATCAAGCAAATGAGGTTGACTGTTACATGATTTGTGGTTAGAACCTAAGTTATCCATTTCACCTTCAAGGTTTAACTTGAGCTGATGAGAACGACGTGAACTGAGGACCCAATAACCTTCATGGACGCATAAGTAAGACTTAGTAATGCTCTTGATGAAGTATAAGAAAGTTCACTTCAATCGATTTGTTCCAAAAGAGTTGAATGTATCAAGCAAATGAGGTTGACTGTTACATGACTTGTGGTTAGAACCTAAGTTATCCATTTCACCTTCAAGGTTTAACTTGAAGCTGATGAGAACGACGTGTACTGAGGACCCAATAACCTTCATGGACGCGTAAGTAAGACTTAGTAATGCTCTTGATGAAGTATAAGAAAGTTCACTTCAATCGATTTGTTCCAAAAGAGTTGAACGTATCAAGCAAATGAGGTTGACTGTTACATGACTTGTGGTTAGAACCTAAGTTATCCATTTCACCTTCAAGGTTTAACTTGAAGTGATGAGAACGACGTGAACTGAGGACCCAATAACCTTCATGGACGCGTAAGTAAGACTTAGTAATGCTCTTGATGAAGTATAAGAAAGTTCACTTCAATCGATTTGTTCCAAAAGAGTTGAACGTATCAGCAAATGAGGTTGACTGTTACATGACTTGTGGTTAGAACCTAAGTTATCCATTTCACCTTCAAGGTTTAACTTGAAGTGATGAGAACGACGTGTACTGAGGACCCAATAACCTTCATGGATGCGTAAGTAAGACTTAGTAATGCTCTTGATGAAGTATAAGAAAGTTCACTTCAATCGATTTGTTCCAAAAGAGTTGAACGTATCAAGCAAATGAGGTTGACTGTTACATGACTTGTGGTTAGAATCTAAGTTATCCATTTCACCTTCAAGGTTTAACTTGAACTGATGAGAACGACGTGTACTGAGGACCCAATAACCTTCATGGACGCGTAATTAAGACTTAGTAATGCTCTTGATGAAGTATAAGAGAGTTCACTTCAATCGATTTGTTCCAAAAGAGTTGAACGTATCAGGCAAATGAGGTTGACTGTTACATGACTTGTGGTTAGAATCTAAGTTATCCATTTCACCTTCAAGTTTTAACTTGAAGTGATGAGAACGACGTGAACTGAGGACCCAATAACCTTCATGGACGGGTAAGTAAGACTTAGTAATGCTCTTGATGAAGTATAAGAAAGTTCACTTCAATCGATTTGTTCCAAAAGAGTTGAACGTATCAAGCAAATGAGGTTGACTGTTACATGACTTGTGGTTAGAACCTAAGTTATCCATTTCACCTTCAAGGTTTAACTTGAATTGATGAGAACGACGTGTACTGAGGACCAATAACCTTCATTGGACGCGTAAGTAAGACTTAGTAATGCTCTTGATGAAGTATAAGAAAGTTCACTTCAATCGATTTGTTCCAAAAGAGTTGAACGTATCATGCAAATGAGGTTGACTGTTACATGACTTGTGGTTAGAACCTAAGTTATCCATTTCACCTTCAAGGTTTAACTTGAAGTGATGAGAACGACGTGTAACTGAGGACCCAATAACCTTCATGGACGCATAATAAGACTTAGTAATGCTCTTGATGAAGTATAAGAAAGTTCACTTCAATCGATTTGTTCCAAAAGAGTTGAACGTATCAAGCAAATGAGGTTGACTGTTACATGACTTGTGGTTAGAACCTAAGTTATCCATTTCACCTTCAAGGTTTAACTTGAAGTGATGAGAACGACGTGTACTGAGGACCAAATAACCTTCATGGACGCGTAAGTAAGACTTAGTAATGCTCTTGATGAAGTATAAGAAAGTTCACTTCAATCGATTTGTTCCAAAAGAGTTGAACGTATCAAGCAAATGAGGTTGACTGTTACATGACTTGTGGTTAGAACCTAAGCTATCCATTTCACCTTCAAGGTTTAACTTGAAGTGATGAGAACGACGTGTACTGAGGACCCAATAACCTTCATGGACGCGTAAGTAAGACTTAGTAATGCTCTTGATGAAGTATAAGAAAGTTCACTTCAATCGATTTGTTCCAAAAGAGTTGAACGTATCAAGCAAATGAGGTTGACTATTACATGACTTGTGGTTAGAACCTAAGTTATCCATTTCAGCCTTCAAGGTTTAACTTGAAGTGATGAGAACGACGTGTACTGAGGACCAATAACCTTCATGGACGCGTAAGTAAGACTTAGTAATGCTCTTGATGAAGTATAAGAAAGTTCACTTCAATCGATTTGTTCCAAAAGAGTTGAACGTATCAAGCAAATGAGGTTGACTGTTACATGACTTGTGGTTAGAACCTAAGTTATCCATTTCACCTTCAAGGTTTAACTTGAAGTGATGAGAACGACGTGAACTGAGGACCAATAACCTTCATGGACTGCGTTAGTAAGACTTAGTAATGCTCTTGATAAGTATAAGAAATTTCACTTCAATCGATTTGTTCCAAAAGAGTTGAATCGTATCAAGCAAATGAGGTTGACTGTTACATGACTTTGTGGTTAGAACCTAAGTTATCCATTTCACCTTCAAGGTTTAACTTGAGCTGATGAGAACGACGTGAACTGAGGACCCAATAACCTTCATGGACGCATAAGTAAGACTTAGTAATGCTCTTGATGAAGTATAAGAAAGTTCACTTCTATCGATTTGTTCTAAAAGAGTTGATTGTATCAAGCAAATGAGGTTGACTGTTACATGACTTGTGGTTAGAACCTAAGTTATCCATTTCACCTTCAAGGTTTAACTTGAACTGATGAGAATGACGTGAACTGAGGACCCAATAACCTTCATGGACGCATAAGTAAGACTTAGTAATGCTCTTGATGAAGTATAAGAAAGTTCACTTCAATCGATTTGTTCCAAAAGAGTTGAACGTTTCAAGCAAATGAGGTTGACTGTTACATGACTTGTGGTTAGAACCTAAGTTATCCTTTTCACCTTCAAGCTTTAACTTGAACTGATGAGAACGACGTGTACTGAGGACCAAATAACCTTCATGGAGGCGTAAGTAAGACTTAGTAATGCTCTTGATGAAGTATAAGAAAGTTCACTTCAATCGATTGTTCCAAAAGAGTTGAACGTATCAAGCAAATGAGGTTGACTGTTACATGACTGTGGTTAGAATCTAAGTTATCCATTTCACCTTCAAGGTTTAACTTGAAGTGATGAGAACGACGTGAACTGAGGACCCAATAACCTTCATGGACGCGTAAGTAAGACTTAGTAATGCTCTTGATGAAGTATAAGAAAGTTCACTTCAATCGATTTGTTCCAAAAGAGTTGAACGTATCAGCAAATGAGGTTGACTGTTACATGACTTGTGGTTAGAACCTAAGTTATCCATTTCACCTTCAAGGTTTAACTTGAAGTGATGAGAACGACGTTAACTGAGGACCCAATAACCTTCATGGACGCGTAAACAAGACTTAGTAATGCTCTTGATGAAGTATAAGAAAGTTCCTTCATCGATTTGTTCAAAAGAGTGAACGTATCAAGCAAATGAGGTTGACTGTTACATGACTTGTGGTTAGATTCTAAGTTATCCATTTCACCTTCAAGATTTAACTTGAACTGATGAGAACAACGTGTACTGAGGACAAAATAACCTTCATGGACGCGTAAGTAAGACTTAGTAATGCTCTTGATGAAGTATAAGAAAGTTCACTTCAATCTATTTGTTCCAAAAGCGTTGAATGTATCAGGCAAATGAGGTTGACTGTTACATGACTTGTGGTTAGAATCTAAGTTATCCATTTCAACTTCAAGGTTTAACTTGAAGTGATGATACCGACGTGAACTGAGGATCCAATAACCTTCATGGACGTGTAATTAAGTCTTAGTAATGCCCTTGAAGAAGTATAAGAAAGTTCACTTAAATCAATTTGTTCCAAAAGAGTTGAACGTATCAAGCAAATGAGGTTGACTATTACATCATGACTTGTGGTTAGAACCTAAGTTATCCATTTCACCTTCAAAGTTTAACTTGAAGTGATGAGAACGACGTGTACTGAGGACCAAATAACTTTCATGGATGCGTTAGTAAGACTTAGTAATGCTCTTGATAAAGTATAAGAAAGTTCACTTCAATTGATTTGTTCCAAAAGAGTTCAACGTATCAAACAAATGAGGTTGACAGTGACATGACTTGTGGTTAGAACCTAAGTTATCCATTTCACCTTCAAGGTTTAACTTGAAGTGATGAGAACGACGTGTACTAAGGACCCAAAAAACTTCATGGACGCGTAATTAAGACTTAGTATTGCTCTTGATGAAGTATAACAAAGTTCACTTCAATCGATTTGTTCTAAAAGAGTTGAACGTATCAAGCAAATGAGGTTGACTGTTACATGACTTGTGGTTAGAACCTAAGTTATCCTTTTCACCTTCAAGGTTTAACTTGAAGTGATGAGAACGACGTGTACTAAGGACCTAAAAAACTTCATGAACGCGTAATTAAGACTTAGTATTGCTCTTGATGAAGTATAAGAAAGTTCACTTCAATCGATTTGTTCTAAAAGAGTTGAACGTTTCAAGCAAATGAGGTTGACTGTTACATGACTTGTGGTTAGAACCTAAGTTATCCTTTTCACCTTCAAGCTTTAACTTGAACTGATGAGAACGACGTGTACTGAGGACCCAATAACCTACATGGACGCGTAAGTAAGACTTAGTAATGCTCTTGATGAAGCATAAAAAAGTTCACTTCAATCGATTTGTTCTAAAGAAGTTGAACTTATCAAGCAAATGAGGTTGACTGTTACATGACTTGGGGTTAGAATCTAAGTTATCCATTTCACCTTCAAGTTTTAACTTGAAGTGTTGAGAACGACGTGAACTGAAGACCCAATAACCTTCATGGACGCGTAAGTAAGACTTAGTAATGCTCTTGATGACGTATAAGAAAGTTCACTTCAATCGATTTTTTCCAAAAGAGTTGAACGTATCAAGCAAATGAGGTTGACTGTTACATGACTTGTGGTTAGATTCTAAGTTATCCATTTCACCTTCAAGATTTAACTTGAACTGATGAGAACAACGTGTACTGAGGACAAAATAACCTTCATGGACGCGTAAGTAAGACTTAGTAATGCTCTTGATGAAGTATAAGAAAGTTCACTTCAATCTATTTGTTCCAAAAGCGTTGAATGTATCAGGCAAATGAGGTTGACTATTACATGACTTGTGGTTAGAATCTAAGTTATCCATTTCAACTTCAAGGTTTAACTTGAAGTGATGATATCGACGTGAACTGAGGATCCAATAACCTTCATGGAGGCGTAATTAAGTCTTAGTAATGCCCTTGAAGAAGTATAAGAAAGTTCACTTAAATCAATTTGTTCCAAAAGAGTTGAACGTATCAAGCAAATGAGGTTGACTGTTACATCATGACTTGTGGTTAGAACCTAAGTTATCCATTTCATCTTCAAGGTTTAACTTGAAGTGATGAGAACGACGTGTACTGAGGACCAAATAACTTTCATGGATGCGTTAGTAAGACTTAGTAATGCTCTTGATAAAGTATAAGAAAGTTCACTTCAATTGATTTGTTCCAAAAGAGTTGAACGTATCAAGCAAATGAGGTTGACAGTGACATGACTTGTGGTTAGAACCTAAGTTATCCATTTCACCTTCAAGGTTTAACTTGAAGTGATGAGAACGACGTGTACTAAGGACCCAAAAAACTTCATGGACGCGTAATTAAGATTTAGTATTGCTCTTGATGAAATATAACAAAGTTCGCTTCAATCGATTTGTTCTAAAAGAGTTGAACGTATCAAGCAAATGAGGTTGACTGTTACATGACTTGTGGTTAGAACCTAAGTTATCCTTTTCACCTTCAAGGTTTAACTTGAAGTGATGAGAACGACGTGTACTAAGGACCCAAAAAACTTCATGGACGCGTAATTAAGACTTAGTATTGCTCTTGATGAAGTATAAGAAAGTTCACTTCAATCGATTTGTTCTAAAAGAGTTGAACGTTTCAAGCAAATGAGGTTGACTGTTACATGACTTGTGGTTAGAACCTAAGTTATCCTTTTCACCTTCAAGCTTTAACTTGAACTGATGAGAACGACGTGTACTGAGGACCCAATAACCTACATGGACGCGTAAGTAAGACTTAGTAATGCTCTTGATGTAGCATAAAAAAGTTCACTTCAATCGATTTGTTCTAAAGGAGTTGAACTTATCAAGCAAATGAGGTTGACTGCTACATGACTTGTGGTTAGAACCTAAATTATCCATTTCAGCTTCAAGGTTTAAGTTGAAGTGATGAGAACTACGTGTATTGAGGTCCAAATAACCTTCATAGACGAGTAAGTTAGACTTAGTAATGCTCTTGATAAAATATAAGAAAGTTCACTTCAATAGATTTGTTCCAAAAGAGTTGAACGTATCAAGCAAATAAGGTTGACTCTTACATGACTTGTGGTTAGAACCTAAGTTATCCATTTTACCTTCAAGGTTTAACTTGAACTGTTGAGAACGACGTGTATTGAGGACCAAATAACCTTTATAGACGAGTAAGTTAGACTTAGTAATGCTCTTGATAAAATATAAGAAAGTTCACTTCAATCGATTTGTTCCAAAAGAGTTGAACGTATCAAGCAAATAAGGTTGACTCTTACATGACTTGTGGTTAGAACCTAAGTTATCCATTTTACCTTCAAGGTTTAACTTGAACTGTTGAGAACGACGTGTACTGAGGACCCAATAACCTTCATGGACGCGTAATTAAGACTTAGTAATGCTCTTTATGAAGTATAAGAAAGTTCACTTCAATCGATTTGTTCCAAAAGTGTTGAACGTATCAAGCAAATGAGGTTGACTGTTACATGACTTGTGGTTAGAATCTAAGTTATCCATTTCACCTTCAATGTTTAACTTGACTGATAAGAACGACGTGTACTGAGGACCCAATAACCTACATGGACGTGTAAGTAAGACTTATTAATGCTCTTGATGAAGTATAAGAGAGTTCACTTCAATCGATTTATTCCAAAAGAGTTGAACGTATCAGGCAAATGAGGTTGACTGTTACATGACTTGTGGTTAGAATCTAAAATGGCTAAGAAACTTAGCGTCTCGATCACTCACTATTGTTTTTGGAACACCATGAAGACGAACTACTTCTTTAAAGAATAACTGAGCTATATGAGTGGCATCATCTGTTTTATTACATGGGATAAAATGTGCCATCTTTGAAAATCTATCCACCACAACACAAATTGAATCTTTCTCATTCTTAGTTCTTGGTAACCCTAACACAAAATCCATAGAAACATCAATCCAAGGATGATAAGGAACAGGTATAGCCTGGTACAATCCATGACGTTTTACTCTAGATTTGGCTTTTCTACAAGTTATTCATCTATTGCAGATCCTCTCTACATCCCTCTTCATATGTGGCCAAAAGAAATGTTCTTTCAAAATTTTTAAGGTCTTAAGAATCTCAAAATGTCCCATAAGACCCCCCCCCCCATGTGACTCTCGAACAAGCAATTCATGCAAAGAACATTGTGGAATGCAAAGTCTATTTTCTCGAAACAAATATCCTTCTTGTTTGTAAAATTTTTCAAAAGGTTTTGTTTCTGTGGCTTTCAAACCAAGTTGAAAAATCAGGATCTTTTGGATATAATTCTTTGATGTGCTCAAAACCCAAAAATTTAGTGGAAAGGGTAGAAAGAAGAACATACCTTCGAGATAAAGCATCAGCTACAATATTGTCTTTACCTTGTTTGTATTGGATGGTATATGGAAACATTTCAATAAATTCAACCCAGCGAGCATGTCGTCGATTCAACTTACCTTGACCTTTTAAGTGCTTCAATGATTCATGGTCAGTATGAATGACAAATTCCTTAGACCACAAGTAATGTTGCCAAGTTTCCAGAGCTCTCACCAATGCTTAAAGTTCTTTGTCATAGGTGGAGTAATTCAAAGCAACTCCATTAAGTTTCTCACTGAAATAGGCAATGGGTCTCTTGTCTTGCATGAGTACGGCACCTATACCAATACCAGAAGCATCACATTCGATTTCAAAGGTTTTGGAAAAATCTGGTAAGAGAAGTAAAGGAGCAGTACTTAACTTTTCTTTTAAGGTGTTGAAAGCCTTTTCTTGTGAATCACCCCATTTGAACCCAACACTTTTCTTGATAATTTCCGTCAATGGAGCTGCAATGGTGCTGAAGTTTGGAACAAACCTTCGATAGAATCCAACCAAACCATGGAAACTTCTAACTTCAGTGATGTTAGTGGGCGTGGGCCAATCTTTGATAGCCTTAACTTTCTCTTCATCTACTTCTACACTTTTGGAACTTACAACAAAACCAAGAAACTCAACCTTGTCTTTGCAAAAGCTGCACTCTTTAGAGTTAACAAACAACTTTTCATGTTTCAAAACATTAAGCACACATTTCAGGTGTTCAATATGTTCATTCAAGTGTTTGCTGTAAACTTGTAACATCCCTAAAACTGTACCCATTTTACCCGTATAAAATTTTTCATTTTTTTTATTTTACACTTTAAGCGAAAACTAAATCGGAATTGAAATCGTTAGCATTGTTTGTAAACCGTTTAAAATTAAACTTAAAACGATTAGTATAAAACCATTTAAAACAATTGAAACCATTAAATAAAACTATATGTCAAACTAATTTCAATTAAAACAGAAGAGAGGGCAGAAGTGTCATTCTGCCGAGGAAGTATGAGCAGCGACCAATCGCTGCATCAGCGATTGGTCTCAGCGCTCGATCGCTGAGCAGCCTTGTCAGCCCAGCGGTCGCTGGCACGCTACCAGCGATCAGTCGCTGGCAGCGTTTGGTGCCTGGTGATCGGGCGGTAGTCGCCCCTCGTCACATGGTGCCCAGTCGCCTACCATTTTCTTTACAAATTCCAGAGAGCAAACACTTTTGATCTACCTGGAATAAACACTTCAATGCAACTCTCTGGAATCCGACTCTAGAGAGTGAACTTAATACATTCTTACCATTTTTCTTATCCATAAACACCATGAAACTATATCTTAAATCCAACCAAAGCGTTTCCTAAACTCGACCAACTTGCAGCGGACTTTGCGGAATCCAACCGCGTGGATAGCTCTAAAACTCGAGCATATCCATATCAAACCTAAACCATTTCAAACGATTTCTATAACGTGCAATTAAAAGCTTTAATAAAACATTTTACAAATACGGTTTATAAAACTTTGAAAACATCAGTCTATCAGCTAACCAGATCCCAAACATCCTAATATGTTCTATCAAGACAAACTCATCAATAACATCCCAAAAATCCTTAAAACCTACACATACATCCCCCACGGGTCAGGTGAGCATCGACTGCGCCAGCACACCACCGCAACCATCCTTCGTCAACTTCACTCAGGCCTTGGGAGGAGGAAGCTTGTCCTCACCTGTTTTCTCGTAAACACCTACACCATACAGACATCTATGAGATAAAAATCTCAGTAAGCTCTAGTAAATGCAAATGCATGCTGTGCATGTGACTTTATAAATAATGCTTTGTTTTCTTTACTTTGCTTTGCTATAAACTTTATACCGAAGGGCCATTTAAACTATATACCGAAGGGTCATTTAAACTGTATACCGTAGGGACATCATTTCTTTGCATTTACTTTAAAACGTCGTGCGGAAATTCGTTTTCATGACATTTGAAATACGTGATGCATGAACAGATATGAACATAAAATAAACAATCAACATGCATACCATCAAGACCGAAATAGAATAACCTATAACAATTGCAAACCTAACTACCCAACCAAAGCAATTTAAATCAAACAATCCACTGAGATCCTCGACGCTAAATCGAAGTACGGTGTAGACCAATCGGTCAGAGTAAGTCACGAGAACTTACCTCGCGTCCGTTGCAGCTCAAGCTCCGTCCACGAGCGTTGTTTGTCTGAGGCAAAACACATCGATCATCAATATCACGAGTTTAAACTTCTAATCGTCCGAATTCAACAAATCCTTAACTAAGGAACTTCCTAAAGCTCTAATCCAATTCATTGAGCTATTTATTCGAGCAATTTACGCTCGGTACCTCAATTCACAATTTAGGAGTTTTTCTCTAAAAATCCGAAAATCCCTAATTTTAAATTTTTCACAATTTGATTTAACTTCAGTCCAATAACGTCAAATATGTGCAATATATACTTAATCACGGCTAACCTATTAATTACGAACCCTAATTCGAGTTTTTAACGAAAAGGTATCGAAACCCTAATTGTTCATACTTCATAAAACTCGAAAAAAAAACGCTCCAAGAACGTAGATTCATACCTAGGGTTGCGAGAGGAGGAGAAAACACGAAGAACGGAAGTCAAACAGAGGAGAAACGGGCGTCGGCCGTGAGGGATCGCCGTTGGAGAACAGAGAGAAGGCTCTCTGGTTTTTCGCGAGGAGAGAAAGAAATGAGGGAGAAGAGGATTTAAGTTATTTTTATAAAATTGCTTTGGCAAATTACCATTTTGCCCTTACCTCTATTTTATATTTGTTTCGTCATTTGTTTCGTTAATCGGCTAACTATTCGGTTTCACCAAATCTCCTTATTTCACCAATAAGTCCAACTTATTATTAGGGTCCCAATAAAACTGTCCGTTCGCAAATCGGACCACGTTTACTATTTTTATTAAAATGTCCTATATATTACGAGAAGCATAATTACTCGGAATTAAGTGTTACTGCTCCGGAAATTCTCATAAATTTCTTAAAATCCATATTAATAATTAGGATCCCAACGAAACCTTCCGTTCGTAAAATGGGTTTGATTTGACATATTTATAAAAATGCCATTCATATTAAAATAGTAATATCCCGAAAAGCCGGGTATTACAAAACTAGAATATCATCAAAATAAATAACAACAAATTTTCCAATGTAAGCACGCAAAACATGATTCATTAAACGCATAAAAGTACTTGGTGCGTTAGTCAACCCGAAAGGCATTACTAGCCACTCATACAAACCATGTTTTGTTTTGAAAGCAGTTTTCCATTCATCACCTTCTTGCATACGAATTTGATGATAACCACTTTTTAAATCAATCTTTGAAAAGATAATGGAACCATGCAATTCATCTAACATGTCATCTAATCGAGGTATGGGATGTCGATACTTTACCGTGATTTTATTGATTGCTCGGCAATCGACGCACATTCTCCAAGTTCCATCTTTCTTGAGAACCAACAAGACAGGAACCGCACATGGACTCATGCTTTCTCGAACATGTCCTTTGGCTAGCTGCTCTTCAACTTGCCTTTGAAGTTCCTTTGTTTCTTCTGGATTACTTCGATAGGCGGGTCGATTAGGAATAGTAGCTCCTGGAATGAAATCAATTCTATGCTCAATGCCTCTTATTGGTGGTAATCCTGGTGGCGTTTCCTCAGGAAATACATCTTCAAATTTCTGCAAAAGTGCAACTGCTACAGTAGGCAAAGGATTGTCAGGATTAGTTGTTAAGAAATAAGCCTCTTTGTACAAGATCAACATCATTGTTTTTTCTGATTTGAATGCACTCTTAATCTCTCTCTCTTTTGCAAGGAAATTCACTGCCTTTTTTTCTTTTTCATGTGGGACCTGACTCTTTTCACTCTTCTTCTTACATTTTCTCTCTTCTCTCTCACTTTCTTTTGAACTCTCATGCTCATTCTCACATTGTTTTGTATTAGCTGTGACAGATTTTTTAATTTGGCATTGCTCTTCGAAAACTTGATGGGGTGGTAACGGAGCTAGAGTAATACTTCGTCCATCCTTGGTAAAGCTGTACTGATTCTTGTATCCATCATGGGTGGTGCGTCTGTCAAATTGCCATGGTCTTCCCAGCAATATATGACTTGCTTGCATAGGAACAACATCACAAAGAACTTCATCTGAATATTTGCCAATTGAAAATGAGACAAGAACCTGTTTTGTTACCTTCATTTCTCCACTTTCATTGAGCCATTGGAGACGATATGGTCGAGGGTGCTTTAGAGTCTTTAATCCAAGTCTGTCAACCATTATTTTACATGCAACATTCACACAACTTCCTCCATCTATGATTAAACCACAAACCTTTTCTTTAACATGGCAGCGCATATAGAAAATGTTTTCACGTTGTTGACGGTCATCATCTTCTATAGTTTGAACATGGAGTGTTCGAAGAACTACTAAGGCTTGGCCAACAACTGCATGTTCGGTATCACTAGCTTCTTCAAGTGTGGCATAGCTTCTTTGTCACTTTCTTCTTCAGAAACAATATTTCCATTATTTAACAAGATCATAGTTCTTTTATTTGGGCATTGTGAAGAAATATGACCAATTCCATGACATTTAAAACACTTAATATCTCGATTTCTTTGGGTTGGGGTATAACTAGTACCTTTTTCAATCTGCTTGGCCATTACTTTTTCATCTTTTGGCTTGGAAGTCGACTACTCTTCTTGCCTTATAGTAGAGTTCCATTTTGACTTCCCACTCAAAGAAGTAAAAGTTTCGTGCTTGGAGGTTGATCTTCCTCCTCTTTTGAGCTGCCTTTCAACCTTCATGGCCATGTGGACAACCTCTTCAAGTTCCACGTAGTGCTGCAATTCTACAATATTTGCAATTTCACGATTGAGACCACAAATGAACCGAGCCATGGTTGCTTCTCGATCTTTCTCAACATTGGCACGAATCATGGATATTTCCATCTCCTTGTGGTACTCCTCAACAGATTTTGAACTCTGTTTAAGGCTTTTCAATTTTAAGTGTAAATCTCTATAATAATGTGAAGGAACAAACCTTCGTCTCATGACAGCTTTCATGTCTTCCCAAATGTCGATTGGAATTTCTCTATTTCTTTGTTTGGTTAGGAGCACTTGGTCCCACCAAGCAATTACGTAATCAGTGAAAGAAACAGCTGCAAGTTTAACTTTTTTTTTCTTCCGAATAGTTATGGCAATCAAAAACAAGTTCAACCTTTCGTTCCCATTCAATGTAAACGTCCGGGTAATTTTTACCTTGAAATGATGGGATAGAAAGTTTAATCGCACCTGTGTTGTTGTCGGTAAAATTTCTTTCTCGGTATTGACCTCTTTGTCTTGGCCTATGATCTCTTTCTCTTCTTATGGAGGCTACTTCGTCAAAATCCTCATACTCTTCAGCATATTCGCCCATGGGATTAACTGCAGTAAAGAAGGGTTGTCTAGTTGGCTGTCTTTCTTGGGGCATGGCACCTTGTTGAATTTGATTAATTCGCTCATCACTACGATCTAATCGATCTCGAATCTCTTCAAATTGGACGTTCATCCTCTGGAATTGTTGCTGCATGGCTTGGATGATCAAATTGCTATCCATTGGCGTTGCTTCACCTTCTTTTTCAGACATGTTGTAAAATCTGTGTAAAAGTGTAAGTAAAAAAAAGGACTTCACCTCTCCCTCACGTGTATACACTCAAATATGGTTCTCGAGCACTCGTGTTTACTCACGTAGATTTCGGCTTTTACCCTCTAATAAGCTCTCCAAATCTTGCCTTTTACCACTCACTTTCCTCCTCAAAGTTCTTGAGAAAACTAAGCAAGGTAAATATCAAAGCAAAACAAATGAAAACCAACACACTTAAAATATAGATTTCTTAGTAAAGACGAAAGCAATGGGGCACAAAATAAAGGAAGGAATGGAAGAAATATGGTCACAATAAGATTGATACCACGGAGTGTGAAACAAAAAGTATTTGATAACAGAATAAAGAAAATTCTTTTTTTTTTTGTCTCTCTTTTTTTTTGTCCCTTTTTTTTTCTCTTCTTTTTTTTGTCTTTTTTTGTCTTTTTTTTTCTTTTTTTTTTTTTGATAAACTATCAATGGGAGCAAGAACAAATATATGAAATTATGGATCAACAACAAAGAGGAAATTGAAATAAAAAGAAAGTAAGCACTAGACGATAAACAAAACCTCAATTGGATGTCTAGGCTCTAATACCAAATGATGCAAACCTCAACAAACTTGTTGTAACACCCAAAATAACGACCAGGTAATTTCCTTAACCGTTTTAACGGTCGTGTTTAATTAATTTTTCCCGGTTTAGAATTTTAGACGATAAACAAAACCTCAATTGGATGTCTAGGCTCTAATACCAAATGATGCAAACCTCAACAAACTTGTTGTAACACCCAAAATAACGACCAGGTAATTTCCTTAACCGTTTTAACGGTCGTGTTTAATTAATTTTTCCCGGTTTAGAATTTTATGCCGAGCTTAATTAATGACATGTGGATTTAAGTTAGGTTGAGTGGCAAAGTTGTAATTATGGAGGTTTGAGACCGGTATTTAAAGAAAATGGAAAGGGTTCAAACTTCATTGAAGCCACTATAGCCGACATCTTCTACTCTCGGCGATTTCTTCTCTCCCGAGCTCTCGCTCTCTGTTACCAGTGACCTTTCTCGTCGACGATCGGCTTCAGGCCTGCATTCCCTACGAATCCACGCCCAAGGTATGATGTAGGCAATGTAGCTATCTTTTAGTCGTTAAGTTCTTTTTTCAGCTATGTGTTGAGGTTCTGGATTCTTTAATGGCCAAGCATTAATAAGGATATTTTAAAATCTGAGAGTGGTAATGTCATTCCGAATCGATTCTGGACATTTAAAAGCAACTAGCCCGAGTAACCGATAGTTGAGTCTGCCTATTTCGTTTCGGATTTCAGACTGCACAGAGTATTAGACTAAGGATTCGGGAATGACTTTAGCTATTAAATCTTAGGATAACTTGAGATTAGAACCATTAGGATTTTGTTTTAACTACTGCAATGTGAATGTTTTAGGTGAAAAAGTCTGAAGAAAAGGAGCTCAAGTTGCTAAGGAAACCAGGTAAGTGAATGTACAGGTTTCTCGGTCATTAGGACCCTACATCAAAGGATGTTAGGTAGAAACTCATACGATGATTAGTAGTTCCCTTATGTTACTGTCTAGTATTTATGTTGATGATTAGTTCAATGGTAAGGTTTTATGTTGGATAGTGCTCTTTCTGTAGCTTGATGATTTAGAAATTTCCAGGTACATGCATCATGACTATTTTATGCATATGAAAATGTTTAAGAACATGTTTTCCTCATGAATAAAGTAAGAAGATAAAACTGATGCAACGTGGACTAAGTGAGGGTTGGGGGCGGTTCGGCGTATGTCACAGTCCAAAAGAGGAACATATGAATACGACCCGCAGTAGGGACCAAGATCAAACTCACTGTCGAACCCCCTTTACCGGCACAAATCCTCTCTTAATCCACACAACTTAAATGAAAAATATGATCAATGATTATCAATGATAAATATGATCCATGACTATGAATGATGATTACGAGCAAAGATATGAACGAGAAAAAGAAAAAGAGACTTATGAGTATATGATTTCTCGAATTTTACATTCATGCATCCATGTTAGTGTTACATTCCTTACTAAGCATTAGGCTTATAGTTAAACCTTATGATGTAGGGGAAGAGCTAACAGGTGAGGATTTTCAGTCCAGAGATGATGTTTAAAGCTGGTTGCTGGAGGATGCTCAGTATGACAGTGCAAGGCTGGGCAGGCGATTAAGACCCCTGGTTATGCTCATAGTATGTCAGTGAAGTTTATGATAAACAGATGTCTAAGTAGAATATAATTTCTTATAACCATGAGATTTAGATTTGAATGATTAGACTTAAGAGCCTGATGATGATTTTAAAGATTATTGAATGGTTTGTTTTGCTTAAGCCTTCTGCTATGCGTATTTTGGATGAGTTTATGATTTTTACTCATTGAGGTTTATAGTTACTAAGTTAAGATTCGGGTGAGTTGTGATATTTTCTATTAGATGAAGTTGTTTGATGATTATAGTGTTTTTCTGCTGTATGATAGAAGCTGGATAAAGCCATCATCCGGCTGACGTCATCTGCAGATGTAGAGTGTTTAAGCCATCGGATGATGAAAGTGCTATTTTGTCATCTATCGATCGACAGATGTAGAGTGTTTAAGCCATCAGATGATGAAAGTGCTATTTTGTCGTCTAGCGATCGGCGGATGTAGAGTGTTTAAGCCATCGGATGATGAAAGTGCTATTTTGTCGTCTAGCGATCGGCGGATGTAGAGTGTTTAAGCCATCGGATGATGAAAGTGCTATTTTGTCGTCTAGCGATCGGCAGATGTAGAGTGTTTAAGCCATCGGATGATGAAAGTGCTATTTTGTCGTCTAGCGATCGGCAGATGTAGAGTGTTTAAGCCATCGGATGATGAAAGTGCTATTTTGTCGTCTAGCGATCGGCAGATGTAGAGTGTTTAAGCCATCGGATGATGAAAGTGCTATTTTGTCGTCTAGCGATCGGCAGATGTAGAGTGTTTAAGCCATCGGATGATGAAAGTGCTATTTTGTCGTCTAGTTACCGATGATGTGAGGGTTATCTTGTCGTTTAGTGACCGGGTCATGTTTTAATTATTCACGTGAGGAGCACATGTTCACCGGATGATGTCCCCTTATTTCATCGGATGATGTAGAGAGTTTCTTCACCGGATGGTATAAACATGGTTTTGTCGTCTAGCGATCGGCAGATGTAGAGTGTTTAAGCCATCGGATGATGAAAGTGCTATTTTGTCGTCTAGCGATCGGCTGTTGTCGTCTAGTGACCGGTAGATGTGGTTTATTCCTCTATCGGTAGATGCAGTCTAAAGGTTTAAGTCTCCCTTCACCAGCCGATACACATTGCACTGCCCGCCGGCAGATGTGTAATGTTTTCCTTTGCCGAATGAGGCCTAGTGAATCGCGTATGACATCTTGAGTTAAATTATGTTTCAAAAAAAAATAAAATACATTACTAATAATGAATAATGTGTGAGTAATAAGAATTAAATGATTAAGAAAGATATGGATTATGTGACGATCTCTCTGGGGTCGTTACACTTGTTGTGAGACCCAACGTCAATAGATGGAATCAACTTCAGGATCGCCCAATAGTAGTTTCAAAGTTTAGGACTAATGACCCCGTGGTTATATGATAACCAGAAACCCATAATATCAAGAAAGGAATATTGACCCCGTTGCTATGGAAGAGCAAGAAACCAATATTATAAGAACCTAATCCATATTAGTAGCAAAGTTCTTTCTTATGTTTTCAAGGCTATTTAATGTCTATTCTAGACTATTCTTGTAAGCCTATAAATACTTGGGAGTTCTTCGTTGTAAGACACAATAGAATTAGATTTATCTTGTGAGAATTTCCTCCAAACTGTTATTCTATAGAACTTGCGGAAATTTCAAGTGCAACCACTTGATTTCCAATCCTTATAATATTGGTTTCTTGCTCTTCCATAGCAACGGGGTCAATATTCATTTCTTGATACTATTGGTTTCTGGTTGTCATATAACCACGAGGTCATTAGTCATAAACTTTGAAACTACTATTGGGCGATCCTGAAGTTGATTCCATCTATTGACGTTGAGTCTCACAACAAGTTTGTTGAGGTTTGCAATATTTGGTATCAGTGCATAGACATCCAATTGAGGTTTTCTTTATCGTCTAGTGCTTCCATTCTTTTTATTTCAATTTCCTCTTTGTTGTTGATTCATAATTTCATATCTTTCTTCTCGCTCCTATTGCTAGTTTATAAAAAAAAAAAAAAAAGGAAGAAAGAAAAAAAAAAGAAAGAAGAAAAGAAAAGAGGAAAAAGAAATTTCTTTATTCTGTTATCATATATATTTTTTTGTTTCAAAATTCGTGGTATCAATCTTATTGTGACCATATTTCTTCCATTCCTTCTTTATTTTGCATCCCATTGCTTTTCATCTTCACTAAGAAATCCATATTTTAAGTGTGTTGGTTTTTATTTGTTTTGCTTTGATATTTACCTTGCTTAGTTTTCTCAAGAACTTTGAGGAGGAAAGTGAGTGGAAAAAGGCAAGAGTTGGTGAGCTTATTAGAGGATAAAAGCCTAAATCCATGTGAGTAAACACGAGTGCTCAAGAATCATATTTGAGTGTATACACGTGAGGGAGAGGTGAGGTCCTTTTTTTTTTACTTACACTTTTACACAGATTTTACAACATGTCTGAAAAAGAAGGTGAAGCAACGCCAATGGATAGCAATTTGATCATCCAAGACATGCAGCAACAATTCCAGAGGATGAACGTCCAATTTGAAGAGATTCGAGATCGATTGGATCGTAGTGATGAGCGAATTAATCAAATTCAACAAGGTGCCATGCCCCAAGAAAGACAGCCAACTAGACGACCCTTCTTTACTGCAGTTAATCCCATGAGCGAATATGCTGAAGAGTATGAGGATTTTGACGAAGTAGCCTCCATAAGAAGAGAAAGAGATCATAGGCCAAGACAAAGACATCAATACCGAGAAAGAAATTTTACCGACAACAACACAGGTGCGATTAAACTCTCTATCCCATCATTTCAAGGTAAAAATGACCCGGAACATTGAATGGGAACGAAAGGTTGAACTTGTTTTTGATTGCCATAACTATTCGGAGGAAAAAAAAAGTTAAACTTGCAGCTGTTTCTTTCACTGATTACGCAATTGCTTGGTGGAACCAAGTGCTGCTAACCAAACGAAGAAATAGAGAAATTCCAATCAACAATTGGGAAGACATGAAAGCTGTCATGAGACGAAGGTTTGTTCCTTCACATTATTATAGAGATTTACACTTAAAATTGCAGAGCCTTAAACAGGGTTCAAAATCTGTTGAGGAGTACCATAAGGAGATGGAAATATCCATGATTCGTGCCAATGTTGAGGAAGATCGAGAAGCAACCATGGCTCGGTTCATTTGTGGTCTCAATCGTGAAATTGCAAATATTGTAGAATTGCAGCACTACGTGGAACTTGAAGAGGTTGTCCACATGGCCATGAAGGTTGAAAGGCAGCTCAAAAGAGGAGGAAGATCAACCTCCAAGCACGAAACGTTTACTTCTTTGAGTGGGAAGTCAAAATGGAACTCTACTCTAAGGCAAGAAGAGCAGTCGACTTCCAAGCCAAAAGATGAAAAAGTGATGGCCAAGCAGGTTGAAAAAGGTACGAGTTATATATACCTCAACCCAGAGAAATCGAGATATTAAGTGTTTTAAATGTCATGGAATTGGTCATATTTCTTCACAATGCCCAAATAAAAGAACTATGATTTTGTTAAATAATGGGGATATTGTTTCTGAAGAAGAAAGTGACAATGAAGTTATACCACCACTTGAAGAAGCTAGTGATACCGAACATGCAGTTGTTG
Organism: Begonia masoniana; assembly: GCA_022432975.1. Taxonomy (NCBI): domain Eukaryota; kingdom Viridiplantae; phylum Streptophyta; class Magnoliopsida; order Cucurbitales; family Begoniaceae; genus Begonia; species Begonia masoniana. The sequence continues at coordinate 42,704,671 of CM039505.1, read as the reverse complement.
GCCAAGCCTTAGTAGTTCTTCGAACCCTCCATGTTCAAACTATAGAAGATGATGACCGTCAACAACGTGAAAACATTTGCTATACACGCTGCCATGTTAAAGAAAAGGTTTGTGGTTTAATCATAGATGGAGGAAGTTGTGTGAATGATGCAAACCTCAACAAACTTGTTGTGAGACCCAACGTCAATAGATGGAATCAACTTCAGAATCGCCCAATAGTAGTTTCAAAGTTTAGGACTAATGACCCCGTGGTTATATGACAACCAGAAACCAATAGTATCAAGAAAGGAATATTGACCCCGTTGCTATGGAAGAGCAAGAAACCAATATTATAAGGGTTGGAAATCAAGTGGTTGCACTTGAAATTTCCGCAAGTTCTACAGAAGAACAGTTTGGAGGAAATTCTCACAAGATACTCCCAAGTATTTATAGGCTTACAAGAATAGTCTAGAATAGACATTAAATAGCCTTGAAAACATAAGAAAGAACTTTGCTACTAATATGGACTAGGTTCAGCCTTCTTTGGAAACCATCAAAACACCATTTGGCCTTCTTTATGACAATATTAAATGCTTAGTGGATGTCACTTCGAAATTACTCCTTCTAGAGCCTTGTTTGCTGAATTGGTGATCATTTGGGCCTAATCAAACTCCATTTGTATTTGTAACACATTAATAACTTTAAAGCCCATTTCTTCTAGTGGTCTTAGTTCTTGAAATAAGTTATTTTGGACTTCTTCTTGAAGCTTCTTAGCCCGAGCTCTAGTGATAGGTCCATTTGGTATTTTCAATTCCATTAAGTATTCTTCTTGGCCCAATTCTTCTTCAATGCCATCCTTGCCCACATCATGATGGGTATTTATTTCGAAAGGATAAACTTTGTATACCTAAATGCTCATTACGTGAATTGCTTGTTAGAGAAACACATGGTGGAGGATTAATGGGACACTTTGGAATTGACAAAACTTTGAATGTCTTGATAGAACATTTCTTTTGGCCAAAAATGAAGATGATGTTATAACTATTTGTGAAAGATGCATTGAATGTAGGAAGGCAAAGTCAAAGATCAAACCATATGGATTGTATAGTCCTTTACCCGTGCCCGAGCACCCTTGGACGGATATTTCCATGGACTTTGTGTTAGGTTTACCTAGAACACAAGGAGGTAAGGATAGTATTGTTGTGGTTGTGGATCGATTTAGTAAAATTGCACATTTTATAGCATGTTCTAAAACTAATGATGCTACATATATAGCGGATTTATTTTTTAAAGAAATTGTGCGTTTACATGGATTACCTAGAATAATTGTTAGTGATAGGGATGTGAAGTTTCTAAGTCACTTTTGGAGAACCTTATGGAATAAGCTAGGTACAAAATTGTTGTTTTCCACCGTGGCACACCCCCAAACGAATGGACAAACCGAGTTAGTGAATCGAACTTTATCTACTTTGTTAAGAGCAATAATTTCTAAGAATTTAAAACAATGGGAAAATTGCTTGGCCACACCTGTTTGAGTTTCCGCTTACAATAGAGTTGTTCATTCTACTATTTCTTACTCACCATTTGAAATTGTGTATGGCTTTAACCCTCTTACACCACTTGATTTATTACCGTTACCTTCTAATGAATTGGTTGATTTAAATGGAAAAAGAAAAGCTGAATTCGTAAGAGAATTACACTCGAAGGTTCGAGAAAACATTATACAAAAGAACGAGCTGATGCAAACCTCAACAAACTTGTTGTGAGACCCAACGTCAATAGATGGAATCAACTTCAGAATCGCCCAATAGTAGTTTCAAAGTTTAGGACTAATGACCCCGTGGTTATATGACAACCAGAAACCAATAGTATAAAGAAAGGAATATTGACCCCGTTGCTATGTAGGAAGCAGAAACCAATATTATAAGGGTTGGAAATCAAGTGGTTGCACTTGAAATTTTCCGCAAGTTCTACAGAAGAACAGTTTGGAGGAAATTCTCACAAGATAAATCTCATTCTAGTGTGTCTTACAATGAAGAACTCCCAAGTATTATAGGCTTACACGAATAGTCTAGAATAGACATTAAATAGCCTGAAAACATAAGAAAGAACTTTGCTACTAATATGGACTAGGTTCAGCCTTCTTTGGAAACCATCAAAACACCATTTGGCCTTCTTTCTGACAATATTAAATGCTAGTGGATGTCACTTCGAAATTACTCCTTCTAGAGCCTTGTTGCTGAATTGGTGATCATTTGGGCCTAATCAAACTCCATTTGTATTTGTAACACATTAATAACTTTAAAGCCCATTTCTTCTAGTGGTCTTAGTTCTTGAAATAAGTTATTTTGGACTTCTTCTTGAAGCTTCTTAGCCCGAGCTCTAGTGATAGATCCATTTGGTATTTTCAATTCCATTAAGTATTCTTCTTGGCCCAATTCTTCTTCAATGCCATCCTTGCCCACATCATGATGGGTATTTATTTCGAAAGGATAAACTTTGTATACCTAATGCTCATTACGTGAATTGCTTGTTAGAGAAACACATGGTGGAGGATTAATGGGACACTTTGGAATTGACAAAACTTTGAATGTCTTGATAGAACATTTCTTTTGGCCAAAAATGAAGATGATGTTATAACTATTTGTGAAAGATGCATTGAATGTAGGAAGGCAAAGTCAAAGATCAAACCATATGGATTGTATAGTCCTTTACCCGTGCCCGAGCACCCTTGGACGGATATTTCCATGGACTTTGTGTTAGGTTTACCTAGAACACAAGGAGGTAAGGATAGTATTGTTGTGGTTGTGGATCGATTTAGTAAAATGCACATTTTATAGCATGTTCTAAAACTAATGATGCTACATATATAGCGGATTTATTTTTTAAAGAAATTGTGCGTTTACATGGATTACCTAGAATAATTGTTAGTGATAGGGATGTGAAGTTTCTAAGTCACTTTTGGAGAACCTTATGGAATAAGCTAGGTACAAAATTGTTGTTTTCCACCGTGGCACACCCCCAAACGAATGGACAAACCGAGTTAGTGAATCGAACTTTATCTACTTTGTTAAGAGCAATAATTTCTAAGAATTTAAAACAATGGGAAAATTGCTTGCCACATGTTGAGTTCGCTTACAATAGAGTTGTTCATTCTACTATTTCTTACTCACCATTTGAAATTGTGTTTGGCTTTAACCCTCTTACACCACTTGATTTATTACCGTTACCTTCTAATGAATTGGTTGATTTAAATGGAAAAAGAAAAGCTGAATTCGTAAGAGAATTACACTCGAAGGTTCGAGAAAACATTATACAAAAGAACGAGCTGATGCAAACCTCAAATCGAAAGGACCCGGGACCCGACAACAACGTGGAATAATTCAAATGAACGCCTTTTCGATTCAAGAACAAAGTAAGGAACTAAGACCCCAATCGAAGAATTCGATGGAACCCTAGTTATCAAGACAGGAGATTGACCCGAGCCACACCTGTTGGCTGAACCAAAGCTATCAAAACAGGAGCTTGACCCAGACCAAACTCGTTGGTAAGAACCAAAGCTATCAAGCGAGAATCTTCAAGCGTGACTTGAAGAAGATCGTTGTTCTTCGCAAAGAACTAAAGAGAAATCCTCTCTAAAAAAACACTCAATTTTTAATTCAAACTTGTTCCTCTAAATCAAAAGTGTTTTGCCATTAAATAGGCTACACATGAAAATTAAATTAAATAATAAAAAAACGAAAATAAAAATAAAATAACTAGTAAAATCGTGAGATAATGATCCTTTGCATGATAAGATATCATCTCACGTTTAAACTGCGTTTGAATATGATTTGAATTGATTTGAGTAGATTCTGTCGGATAAAATCTCTTATACGTGATTTGTTTGGCTTTGCATGTGCTTCTCATGTGACTTTTTAATTCTTGCACGTGCATGTGCATGGCACATGTAAATCTTCATGCATCTTTGGAACAAATTGATTGAAGTGAACTTTCTTATACTTCATCAAGAGCATTACTAAGTCTTACTTACGCGTCCATGAAGGATTATTAGGTCCTCAGTTCACGTCGTTCTCATCACTTCAAGTTAAACCTTGAAGGTAAAATGGATAACTTAGGTTCTAACTCCAAGTCATGTAATAGTCAACCTCATTTGCTTGATACGTTCAACTCTTTTGGATCAAATCGATTGAAGTGAACTTTCTTATACTTCATCAAGAGCATTACTAAGTCTTAATTACGCGTCCATGAAGGTTATTTGGTCCTCAGTACACGTCGTTCTCATCACTTCAACTTCAACCTTGAAGGTGAAATGGATAACTTAGGTTATAACCACAAGTCATGTAACAGTCAGCCTCATTTGCTTGATACGTTCAACTCTTTTGGAACAAATCGATTAAAGTGAACTTTATTATACTTCCATCAAGAGCATTAATAAGTCTTACTTACGCGTCCATGAAGGTTATTGGGTGCTCAGTTCACGTCGTTCTCATCACTTCAAGTTAAACCTTGGAGGTGAAATTGATAACTTAGGTTCTAACCATAAGTAATGTAACAGTCAACTTCATTTGGTTGACACGTTCAAGTCTTTTGGAACAAATCGATTGAAGTGAACTTTCTTATACTTCATCAAGAGCATTACTAAGTCTTACTTGCGCGTCCATGAAGGTTATTAGGTCCTCAGTTCACGTCGTTCTCATCACTTCAAGTTAAACCTTGAAGGTAAAATGGATAACTTAGGTTCTAACCCCAGGTCATGTAATTGTCAACCTCATTTGCTTGATACGTTCAAGTCTTTTAGAACAAATCGATTGAAGTGAACTTTCTTATCCTTCATCAAGAGCATTACTAAGTCTTAATTACGCGTCCATGAAGGTTATTGGGTGCTCATTTCACGTCGTTCTCATCACTTCAAGTTAAACCTTGAACGTGAAATGGATAACTTAGGTTCTAACCACAAGTCATGTAACAAGTAACCTCATTTGCTTGATACGTTCAAGTCTTTTGGAACAAATCGAATGAAGTGAACTTTCTTATACTTCATTAAGAGCATTACTAAGTCTTACTTACGCGTCCATGAAGGTTATTGGGTCCTGACTACATGTCGTTCTCATTAGTTCAAGTTAAACTTTGAAGGTGAAACGAATAACTTAGGTTCTAACCACAAGTCATGTTACAGTCAACCTCATTTGCTTGATACGTTCATCTCTTTTGGAAAAAATCGATTGAATTGAACTTTCTTATACTTCATCAAGAGCATTACTAAGTCTTACTTACGCGTCCATGAAAGTTATTGGGTCCTCAGTTCACGTCGTTCTCATCACTTCAAGTTAAACCTTGAAGGTGAAATGGATAACATTAGGTTCTAACCACAAGTCATGTAACAGTCAACCTCATTTGCTTGATACGTTCAACTCTTTTGGAACAAATCGATTGAAGTGAACTTTCTTATACTTCATCAAAACCATTACTAAGTCTTACTTACCCGTCCATGAAGGTTATTAGGTTCTCAGTATACGTCGTTCTCGTCAGTTCTGGTTAAACCTTCAAGGTGAAATGGATAACTTAGGTTCTAACAACAAGTCATGTAACAAGTAACCTCATTTGCTTGATACGTTCAAGTCTTTTGGAACAAGTCGAATGAAGTGAACTTTCTTATACTTCATCAAGAGCATTACTAAGTCTTACTTACGCGTCCATGACGGTTATTGGGTCCTGACTACACGTCGTTCTCATCAGTTCAAGTTAAACTATGAAGGTGAAGTGAATAACGTAGGTTCTAACCACAAGTCATGTAACAGTCAACCTCATTTTCTTGATACGTTCAAGTCTTTTGGAACAAATCGATTGAAGTGAACTTTCTTATACTTCATCAAGAGCATTACTAAGTCTTACTTACGCGTCCATGAAGGTTATTGTGTCCTCAGTACACGTCGTTCTCATCTGTTCAAGTTAAATCTTGAAGGTGAAATGGATAATTTAGGTTCTAACCGCAAGTCATGTGACAGTGAAACTCATTTGCTTGGTACGTTCAACTCTTTTGGAACAAATCGATTGAAGTGAACTTTCTTATACTTCATCAAGAGCATTACTAAGTCTTACTTACGCGTCCATGACGGTTATTGGGTCCTGACTACACGTCGTTCTCATCAGTTCAAGTTAAACTATGAAGGTGAAAGTGAATAACGTAGGTTCTAACCACAAGTCATGTAACAGTCAACCTCATTTCTTGATACGTTCAAGTCTTTTGGAACAAATCGATTGAAGTGAACTTTCTTATACTTCATCAAGAGCATTACTAAGTCTTACTTACGCGTCCATGAAGGTTATTGTGTCCTCAGTACACGTCGTTCTCATCTGTTCAAGTTAAATCTTGAAGGTGAAATGGATAATTTAGGTTCTAACCGCAAGTCATGTGACAGTGAAACTCATTTGCTTGGTACGTTCAACTCTTTTGGAATAAATCGATTGAATTGAACTTTCTTATACTTTATCAAGAGCATTACGAAGTCTTACTTACGCGTCTATGAAGGTTATTGGGTCCTCAGTTCACGTCGTTCACATCACTTCAAGTTAAACCTTAAAGGTGAAATGGATAACTTAGGTTCTAACCATCAAGTCATGTAACAGTCAACCTCATTTGCTTGATACGTTCAACGTCTTTTGGAACAAAATCGATTGAAGTGAACTTTCTTATACTTCATCAAGAGCATTACTAAGTCTTAATTACGCGTCCGTGAAGGTTATTGTGTCCTTAGTACACGTCGTCCTCATCAGTTCAAGTTAAACCTTGAAGGTAAAATGGATAACTTAGGTTCTAACCAGCAAGTCATGTAACAGTCACCTCATTTGCTTGGTACGTTCAACTCTTTTGGAACAAATCGATTGAAGTGAACTTTCTTATACTTCATCAAGAGCATTACTAAGTCTTACTTACGCGTGCATTAAAGTTATTGGGTCCTAAGTTCACGTCGTTCTCATCACTTCAAGTTAAACCTTGAAGTTGAAATAGGATAACTTAGGTTCTAACCATCAAGTCATGTAACAGTCAACCTCATTTGCTTGATACGTTCAAGTCTTTTGGAACAAATCGATTGAAGTGAACTTTCTTATACTTCATCAAGAGCATTACTAAGTCTTAATTACGCGTCCGTGAAGGTTATTGTGTCCTTAGTACACGTCGTCCTCATCAGTTCAAGTTAAACCTTGAAGGTAAAATGGATAACTTAGGTTCTAACCGCAAGTCATGTAACAGTCAACCTCATTTGCTTGATACGTTCAACTCTTTTGGAACAAATCGATTGAAGTGAACTTTCTTATACTTCATCAAGAGCATTACTAAGTCTTACTTACGCGTCCATTAAGGTTATTGGGTCCTCAGTTCACGTCGTTCTCATCACTTCAAGTTAAACCTTGAAGTTGAAATAGATAACTTAGGTTCTAGCCACAAGTCATGTAACAGTCAGCCTCATTTGCTTGATACGTTCAACTCTTTTGGAACAAATCATTTGAAGTGCACTTTCTTATACTTCATCAAGAGCATTATTAAGTCTTAATTACGCGTCCGTGATGGTTATTGGATCCTGAGTACACATCGTTCTCATCAGTTCCAGTTAAACCATGAAGGTGAAATGGATAACTCATGTTCTAACCACAAGTCATGTAACAGTCAACCTCATTTGCTTGATTCGTTCAAATCCTTTGGAACAAATCGATTGAATTGAACTTTCTTATGCTTCATCAAGAGCATTACTAAGTCTTACTTACGTGTCTATGAAGGTTATTGGGTCCTTAGTTCACGTCGTTCTCATCACTTCAAGTTAAACCTTGAAGGTGAAATGGAATACTTTGGTTCTAACCCAAGTCGTGTAACAGTCAACCTCATTTGCTTGATACGTTCAATTCTTTTGGAACAAATCGATTGAAGTGAACTTTCTTATACTTCATCAAGCACATTACTAAGTCTTACTTACGCGTCGTGAAGTTATTGTGTCCTCTGTACACGTCATTCTCATTAGTTCAAGTTAAACCTTGAAGGTGAAATGGATAACTTAGGTTCTAACCACATGTCATGTAACAGTCAATCTCATTTGCTTGATACGTTCAATTCTTTTGGAACAAATCGATTGAAGTGAACTTTCTTATACTTCATCAAGAGCATTACTAAGTCTTACTTACGCGCCCATGAAGGTTATTGGGTCCTCAGTTCACGTCGTTCTTATCACTTCAAGTTAAACCTTGAAGTTGAAATGTATAACTTAGGTTCTAACCACAAGTCATGTAACCGTCAACCTCATTTGCTTGATACGTTCAACTATTTTGGAACAAATCGATTGAAGTGAACTTTTTTATACTTCATCAAGAACATTACTAAGTCTTACATACGCGTCCATGAAGGTTATTGGGTCCTCAGTTCTCGTCGTTATCATCACTTCAAGTTAAACCTTGAAGGTGAAATGGATAACTTAGGTTCTAACCACAAGTCATGTAACAGTCAACCTCATTTGCTTGATACGTTCAACTCTTTTGGAACAAATCGATTGAAGTGAACTTTCTTACACTTCATCAAGAGCATTACTAAGTCTTACTTATGATGTCCTATGAAGGTTATTGGGTCCCTCAGTTAACGTCGTTCTCATCACTTCAAGTTAAACCTTGAAGGTTGAAATGGATAACTTAGGTTCTGAATCACAAGTCCATGTAACAGTCAACCTCATTTGCTTGATACGTCAACTCTTTTGGAACAAATCGATTGAAGTGAACTTTTTATACTTCATCAAGAGCACTTACGAAGTCTTAATTACGCGCCCATGAAGGTTATTGGGTCCTCATGTACATGTCGTTTCATCACTTCAAGTTAAACCATTGAAGGTGAATGGATAACTTAGGATTCTAACCTACCAGTCATGTAACAGTCAACCCCATTTGCCTTGATACGTTCAACTCTTTTGGAACAAATCGATTGAAGTGAACTTTCTTACACTTGCATCGAGAGCATTACTAAGTATTACTTACGGCGTCCATGAAGGTTATAGGGTCCTCAGTACACGTCGTTTCACATCAGTTCAAGTTAAACCTTGAAGTTGAAATGGATAACGTAAGTTCTAACCACAAGTCATGTAACAGTCACCTAATTTGCTTGACACGTTCAACTCTTTTGGAACAAATCGAATGAAGTGAACTTTCTTACACATCATCGAGAGCTTACTAAGTCTTACTTACGCGTCCATGAAGGGTATTGGGATCCTTAGTACGCGTCGTTCTCACACTTCAAGTTAAACCTCGTAGGTGAAATGGATTACTTAGGTTCTAACCACAAGTCATGTAACAGTCAACCGATTTGCTTGATACGTTCAACTCTTTTGGAACAAATCGATTGAAGGGAACTTTCTTATGCTTCATCGAGAGCATTACTAAGTCTTACTTACGTTCAATGAAGGGTTATTGGGTTCTCAGTACGCGTCCATGAAGGTTATTAAGTCCTCGTCACGTCGTTCTCATCACTTCAAGTTAAACCTCGTAGGTGAAATGGATTACTTAGGTTCTAACCACAAGTCATGTAACAGTCAACCGGATTTGCTTGATACGTTCAACTCTTTTGGAACAAATCGATTGAAGTGACAACTTTCTTATGCTTCATCGAGAGCATTACTAAGTCTTACTTACGTAGTCAATGAAGGTTATTGGGTCTCAGTCGCGTCACTGAAGGTATTAATCCTCAGTTCACGTCGTCTCATCACTTCAAGTTAAACCTGAAGTTGAAATGGTAATCTTAGGTTCTAACCACAAGTCATGTAACAGTCAACCTCATTGCTTGACACGTTCAACTCTTTTGGAACAAATCGTTTGAAGTGAACCTTTCATACACTTCATCGAGAGCATTACTAAGTCTTATTACGCGTCCATGAAGGTTATTGGGTACTCAGTAACACGTCGTTCTCATCACTTCAAGTTAAACCTTGTAGTTGAAATGGATAATTTAGGTTCTAACCACAATTTATGTAACAGTCAACCGAATTTGCTTGATACGTTCAACTCTTTTGGAACAAATCAATTGAAGTGAACCTTCTTATACTTCAACAAGAGCATTACTAAGTCTTAATTACGCATCCATGAAGGTTATTAGGTCCTCAGTACACGTCGTTCTCTTCACTTCAAGTTAAACCTTGAAGGTGAAATGGATAACTTAGGTTCTAACCTCAAGTTAAGTAACAGTCAACCGCATTTGCTTGATACGTTCAACTCTTTTGGAACAAATCGCTTGAAGTGAACTTTCTTATACTTCATCGAGAGCATTACTAAGTCTTACTTACGCGCCCATGAATGTTATTGGGTCCTCAGTTCACGTCGTTCTCATCACTTCAAGTTAAACCTTGAAGTTGAAATGTATAACTTAGGTTCTAACCACAAGTCATGTAACCGTCAACCTCATTTGCTTGATACGTTCAACTATTTTGGAACAAATCGATTGAAGTGAACTTTTTTATACTTCATCAAGAACATTATTAAGTCTTACATACGCGTCCATGAAGGTTATTGGGTCCTCAGTTCTCGTCGTTATCATCACTTCAAGTTAAACCTTGAAGGTGAAATGGATAACTTAGGTTCTAACCACAAGTCATGTAACAGTCAACCTCATTTGCTTGATACGTTCAACTCTTTTGGAACAAATCGATTGAAGTGAACTTTCTTACACTTCATCAAGAGCATTACTAAGTCTTACTTATGCGTCCATGAATGTTATTGGGCCCTCAGTTCACGTCTTTCTCATCACTTCAAGTTAAACCTTGAAGTTGAAATGGATAACTTAGGTTCTAATCACAAGTCATGTAACAGTCAACCTCATTTGCTTGATACGTTCAACTCTTTTGGAACAAATCGATTGATGTGAACTTTCTTACACTTCATCGAGAGCATTACTAAGTATTACTTACGCAACCATGAATGTTATAGGGTCCTCAGTACACGTCGTTGTCGTCAGTTCAAGTTAAACCTTGAAGTTGAAATGGATAACTTAGGTTCGAACTTAGAGTCATGTAACATTCAACCACATTTCCTTGATACGTTCAACTCTCTTGGAACAAATCGATTGTAGTGAACTTTCTTATACTTCCTCAAGAGCATTACTTAGTCTTAATTACGCGTCCATGAAGGTTATTGGGTCCTCAGTACACGTCGTTCTCATCAGTTCAAGTTAAACCTTGAAGTTGAAATTTATAACTTAGGTTCTAATCACAAGTCATGTAACAGTCCACCTCATTTTCTTGATACGTTCAACTCTCTTGGAACAAATCGATTGAAGTGAACTTTCTTATACTTCATCAAACACATTAATAAGTCTTACGTACACGTCCATGAAGGTTATAAGGTCCTCAGTACACGTCGTTCTCATCAGTTCAAGTTAAACCTTGAAGTTGAAATGGATAACTTAAGTTCTAACCACAAGTCATGTAACAGTCAACCTAATTTGCTTGACACGTTCAACTCTTTTGGAACAAATCGAATGAAGTGAACTTTCTTACACATCATCGAGAGCATTACAAAGTCTTACTTACGCGTCCATGAAGGTTATTGGGTCCTTAGTACGCGTCATTCTCATCACTTCAAGTTAAACCTCGTAGGTGAAATGGATTACTTAGGTTCTAACCACAAGTCATGTAACAGTCAACCGGATTTGCTTGATACGTTCAACTCTTTTGGAACAAATCGATTGAAGTGAACTTTCTTATGCTTCATCGAGAGCATTACTAAGTCTTACTTACGTATCAATGAAGGTTATTGGGTTCTCAGTACGCGTCCATGAAGGTTATTAAGTCCTCAGTTCACGTCGTTCTCATCATTTCAAGTTAAACCTTGAAGTTGAAATGGATAACTTTGGTTCTAACCACAAGTCATGTAACAGTTAACCTCATTTGCTTGACACGTTCAACTCTTTTGGAACAAATCGATTGAAGTGAACTTTCTTACACTTCATCGAGAGCATTACTAAGTCTTACTCACGCGTCCATGAAGGTTATTGGGTACTCAGTACACGTCGTTCTCATCAATGCAAGTTAAACCTTGAAGTTGAAATGGATAACTTAGTTTCTAACCACAAGTCATGTAACAGTCAACCGCATTTGCTTGATACGTTCAACTCTTTTGGAACAAATCGATTGAAGTGAACTTTCATACACTTCATCGAGAGCATTACTAAGTCTTACTTACGCGTCCATGAAGGTTATTGGGTCCTCAGTACACATCGTTCTCATCACTTTAAGTTAAACCATGAAGTTGAAATGGATAACTTAGATTCTAATCACAAGTCATGTAACAGTCAACCGCATTTGCTTTATATGTTCAACTCTTTTGGAACAAATCGATTGAAGTCAACTTTATTATAAATTATCGAGAGCATTACTAAGTCTTACTTACGCGTCCTTGAAGGTTATTGGGTCCTCAGTACTCGTCGTTCTCATCACTTCAAGTTAAACCTTTAAGTTGAAATGGATAACTTAGGTTCTAACCACAAGTCATGTAACAGTCAACCTCATTTGTATGCCACGTTCAAATCTTTTGGAACAAATCGATTGAAGTGAACTTTCTTACACTTCATCGAGAGCATTTCTAAGTCTTACTTACGCGTCCATGAAGGTTATTGGGTACTCAGTACACGTCGTTCTCATCACTTCAAGTTAAACCTTGTAGTTGAAATGGATAACTTAGGTTCTAACCACAAGTCGTGTAACAGTCAACCGCATTTGCTTGATACGTTCAACTCTTTTCGAACAAATTGATTGAAGAGAACTTTCTTATACTTCATCGAGAGCATTACTACGTCTTACTTAAGCGTCCATTAAGGTTATTGGGTCCTCAGTACACCTCGTTCTCATCACTTCAAGTTAAACCTTGAAGTTGAAATGGATAACTTCGGTTCTAATCACAAGTTATGGAATAGTCAACCTCATTTGCTTGATACATTCATCTCTTTTAGAACAAATCGAATTAAGTGAACTTTCTTATACTTCATCAAACGTATTATTAAGACTTACTTACGCGTCCATGAAGGTTATAGGATCCTCAGTAAGCGTCGTTCTCATCAGTTCCAGTTAAACCTTGAAGTTGAAATGGATAACTTAGGTTCTAACCACAAGTCATGTAACAGTCAACCTCATTTGCTTGACACGTTCAACTCTTTTGGAACAAATCGTTTGAAGTGAACTTTCATACACTTCATCGAGAGCATTACTAAGTCTTACTTACGCGTCCATGAAGGTTATTGGGTACTCAGTACACGTCGTTCTCATCACTTCAAGTTAAACCTTGTAGTTGAAATGGATAATTTAGGTTCTAACCACAATTTATGTAATAGTCAACCGAATTTGCTTGATACGTTCAACTCTTTTGGAACAAATCAATTGAAGTGAACCTTCTTATACTTCAACAAGAGCATTACTAAGTCTTAATTACGCATCCATGAAGGTTATTAGGTCCTCAGTACACGTCGTTCTCTTCACTTCAAGTTAAACCTTGAAGGTGAAATGGATAACTTAGGTTCTAACCACAAGTCATGTAACAGTCAACCACATTTGCTTGATACGTTCAACTCTTTTGGAACAAATCGATTGAAGTGAACTTTCTTATACTTCATCAAACGCATTACTAAGTCTTACTTACGCGTCCATGTAGGTTATTGGGTCCTCAGTACATGTCGTTCTCATCCCTACAATTTAAACCTTGAAGGTGAAATAGATAACTTAGGTTCTAACTACAAGTCATGTAACAGTCAACCGCATTTACTTGATACGTTCAACTCTTTTGGAACAAATCGATTGAAGTGAACTTTCTTACACTTCATCGAGAGCATTATTAAGTCTTACTTACGTGTCAATGAAGGTTATTGGGTCCTCAGTACACGTCGTTCTCATCACTTCAAGTTAAACCATGAAGTTGAAATGGATAACTTAGTCTCTAAACACAAGTCATGTAACAGTCAACCACATCTGCTTGATACGTTCAACTCTTTTGGAACAATTCGATTGAAGTGAACTTTCTTATACTTCATCGAGAGTATTACTAAGTCTTAATTACGCGTCCATGAAGGTTATTAGGTCCTCAGTACACGTCGTTCTCTTCACTTCAAGTTAAACCTTGAAGGTGAAATGGATAACTTAGGTTCTAACCTCAAGTTAAGTAACAGTCAACCGCATTTGCTTGATACGTTCAACTCTTTTGGAACAAATCGCTTGAAGTGAACTTTCTTATAGTTCATCGAGAGCATTACTAAGTCTTACTTTCGCGTCCATGAAGGTTATTGGATCCTCAGTACACGTCGTTCTCATCACTTCAAGTTAAACCATAAAGTTGAAATGGATAACTTCGGTTCTAATCACAAGTCATGTAACAGTCAACCGCATTGGCTTGATACGTTCAACTCTTTTGGAACAAATCGATTGAAGTGAACTTTGTTATACTTCATCGAGAGCATTACTAAGTCTTACTTACGCGTCCATGAAGGTTATTGGGTCCTCTGTACACGTCGTTCTCATCACTTCAAGTTAAACCATGAAGTTGAAATGGATAACTTAGGTTCTAATCACAAGTCATGTAACAGTCAACCTCATTTGCTTGATACGTTCAACTCTTTTGGAACAATTCGATTGAAGTGAACTTTCTTATACTTCATCAAACACATTAATAAGTCTTACTTACGCGTCCATGAAGGTTATAGGGTCCTCAGTACACGTCGTTCTCATCAGTTCAAGTTAAACCTTGAAGTTGAAATGGATGACTTAGGTTCTAACCACAAGTCATGTAACAGTCAACCACATTTCCTTGATACGTTCAAATCTTTTGGAAAAAATCGATTGTAGTGAACTTTCTTATACTTCCTTAAGAGTATTACTTAGTCTTAATTATGCGTCCATGAAGGTTATTGGCTCCTCAGTACACGTCGTTCTCATCAGTTCAAGTTAAACCTTGAAGTTTAAATGGATAACTTAGGTTGTAACCACAAGTCATGTAACAGTCAACCACATTTCCTTGATACGTTCAAATCTTTTGGAAAAAATCGATTGTCGTGAACTTTCTTATACTTCCTCAAGAGTATTACTTAGTCTTAATTATGCGTCCATGAAGGTTATTGGCACCTCAGTACACGTCGTTCTCATCAGTTCAAGTTAAACCTTGAAGTTTAAATGGATAACTTAGGTTGTAACCACAAGTCATGTAACAGTCAACCACATTTCCTTGATACGTTTAACTCTTTTGGAACAAATCTATTGTAGTGAACTTTCTTATACTTCCTCAAGAGCATTACTTAGTCTTAATTACGCATCCATGAAGGTTGTTGAGTCCTCAGTACACGTCGTTCTCATCACTTCAAGTTAAACCATGAAGTTGAAATGGATAACTTAGGTTCTAACCACAAGTCATGTAACAGTCAACCGTATTTACATGATACGTTCAACTCTTTTCGAACAAATCGATTAAAGTGAACTTTCTTATACTTCATCGAGAGCATTACTAAGTCTTACTTACGCGTCCATGAAGGTTATTGGGTCCTCTGTACACCTCGTTCTCATCACTTCAAGTTGAACCTTGACGTTGAAATGGATAACTAATGTTCAAATCATAAGTCATGGAATAGTCAACCTCATTTGCTTGATACATTCAACTCTTTTGGAACAAATCGAATGAAGTGAACTTTCTTATACTTCATCAAACGTATTATTAAGACTTACTTACGCGTCCATGAAGGTTATAGGGTCCTCAGTACACGTCGTTCTCATCAGTTCAAGTTAAACCTTGAAGTTGAAATGGATAAATTAGGTTCTTACCACAAGTCATGTAACAGTAAGCCTCATTTGCTTGACCCGTTCAACTCTTTTGGAACAAATCGATTGAAGTGAACTTTCTCACACTTCATCGAGAGCATTACTAAGTCTTACTTACGCGTCCATGAAGGTTATTGGGTACTCAGTACACGTCGTTCTCATCAGTTCAAGTTAAACCTTGAAGTTGAAATGGATAACTTAGGTTCTAACCACAAGTCATGTAACTGTCAACCGCATTTGCTTGATACGTTCAACTCTTTTGGATCAAATCGATTGAAGTGAACTTTCTTACACTTCATCGAGAGCATTACTCAGTCTTACTTACGCGTCCATGAAGGTTATTTGGTCCTCAGTACACGTCGTTCTCATCACTTCAAGTTAAACCATGAAGTTGAAATAGATAACTTAGTTTCTAAGCACAAGTCATGTAACAGTCAGCCGCATTTGCTTGATACGTTTAACTCTTTTGGAACAAATCGATTGAAGTGAACTTTCTTATACTTCATCGAGAGTATTACTAAGTCTTAATTACGCGTCCATGAAGGTTATTAGGTCCTCAGTACACGTCGTTCTCTTCACTTAAAGTTAAACCTTGAAGGTGAAATAGATAACTTAGGTTCTAACCACAAGTTAAGTAACAGTCAACCGCATTTGCTTGATACGTTCAACTCTTTTGGAACAAATCGCTTGAAGTGAACTTTCTTACACTTCATCGAGAGCATTACTAAGTCTTACTTACGCGTCCATGAAGGTTATTGGGTCCTCAGTACACGTCGTTCTCATCACTTCAAGTTAAACCATGAAATTGAAATGGATAACTTAGGTTCTAATCACAAGTCATGTAACAGTGAACCGCATTTGCTTGATACGTTAAACTCTTATGGAACAAATCGATTGAAGTGAACTTTGTTATACTTCATCGAGTGCATTACTAAGTCTTACATACGCGTCCATGAAGGTTATTGGGTCCTCTGTACACGTCGTTCTCATCACTTCAAGTTAAACCTTGAAGTTGAAATTGATAACTTAGGTTCTAATCACAAGTCATGTAACAGTCAACCACATCTGCTTGATACGTTCAACTCTTTTGGAACAATTCGATTGAAGTGAACTTTCTTATACTTCATCAAACACATTAATAAGTCTTACTTACGCGTCCATGAAGGTTATAGGGTCCTCAGTACACGTCGTTCTAATCAGTTCAAGTTAAATCTTGAAGTTGAAATGGATAATTAGGTTCTAACCACAAGTCATGTAACAGTCAACAACATTTTCTTGATACGTTCAACTCTTTTGGAAAAATCGATTGTAGTGAACTTTCTTATACTTCTTCAAGAGCATTACTTAGTCTTAATTACGCGTCCATGAAGGTTATAGGGTCCTCAGTACACGTCGTTCTCATCAGTTCAAGTTAAACCTTAAATTTGAAATGGATAACTTAGGTTCTTACCACAAGTCATGTAACAGTAAGCCTCATTTGCTTGACCCGTTCAACTCTTTTGGAACAAATCGATTGAAGTGAACTTTCTTACACTTCATCGAGAGCATTACTAAGTCTTACTTACGCGTCCATGAAGGTTATTGGGTACTCAGTACACGTCGTTCTCATCAGTTCATGTTAAACTTTGAAGTTGAAATGGATAACTTAGGTTCTAACCACAAGTAATGTAACTGTCAACCGCATTTGCTTGATACGTTTAACTCTTTTGGATCAAATCGATTGAAGTGAACTTTCTTACACTTCATCGAGAGCATTACTAAGTCTTACTTACGCGTCCATGAAGGTTATTGGGTCCTCAGTACACGTCGTTCTCATCACTTCAAGTTAAACCTTGAAGTTGAATGGATAACTTAGGTTCTAATCAGAAGTCATGTAACAGTAACCTCATTTGCTTGATAAGTTCAACTCTTTTGGAACAAATCGATTGAAGTGAACTTTCTTATACTTCATCAAACACATTAATAAGTCTTACTTACGCGTCCATGAAGGTTATAGGGTCCTCAGTACACGTCGTTCTAATCAGTTCAAGTTAAATCTTGAAGTTGAAATGGATAACTTAGGTTCTAACCACAAGTTATGTAACAGTCAACAACATTTTCTTGATACGTTCAACTCTTTTGGAAAAATCGATTGCAGTGAACTTTCTTATACTTCCTCAAGAGCTTTACTTAGTCTTAATTACGCGTCCATGAAGGTTATAGGGTCCTCAGTACATGTCGTTCTCATAAGTTCAAGTTAAACCTTGAATTTGAAATGGATAACTTAGGTTCTTACCACAAGTCATGTAACAGTAAGCCTCATTTGCTTGACCCGTTCAACTCTTTTAGAAAAAATCGATTGAAGTGAACTTTCTTACACTTCATCGAGAGCATTAGTAAGTCTTACTTACGCGTCCATGAAGGTTATTGGGTACTCAGTACACGTCGTTCTCATCAGTTCAAGTTAAACCTTGAAGTTGAAATGGATAACTTAGGTTCTAACCACAAGTCATGTAACTGTCAACCGCATTTGCTTGATACGTTTAACTCTTTTGGATCAAATCAATTGAAGTGAACTTTCTTACACTTCATCGAGAGCATTACTAAGTCTTACTTACGCGTCCTTGAAGGTTATTGGGTCCTCAGTACACGTCGTTCTCATCACTTCAAGTTAAACCATGAAGTTGAAATCGATATCTTAGGTTCTAATTACAAGTCATGTAACAGTCAACCGCATTTGCTTGATACGTTCAACTCTTTTGGAACAAATCGATTGAAGTGAACTTTCTTATACTTCATCGAGAGCATTACTAAGGCTTACTTACGCGTCCATGAAGGTTATTGGGTCCTCAGTACACGTCGTTCTCATCACTTCAAGTTAAACCTTGAAGTTGAATGGATAACTTAGGTTCTAATCAGAAGTCATGTAACAGTCAACCTCATTTGCTTGATAAGTTCAACTCTTTTGGAACAAATCGATTGAAGTAAACTTTCTTATACTTCATCAAACACATTAATAAGTCTTACTTACGCGTCCATGAAGGTTATAGGGTCCTCAGTACACTTCGTTCTCATCGGTTCAAGTTAAACCTTGAAGTTGAAATGGATAACTTAAGTTCTAACCACAAGTCATGAAACAGTCAACCTAATTTGCTTGACACGTTCAACTCTTTTGGAACAAATCGAATGAAGTGAACTTTCTTATACTTCCTCAAGAGCATTACTTAGTCTTAATTACGCGTCCATGAAGGTTATTGGCTCCTCTGTACACGTCGTTCTCTTCACTTCAAGTTAACTTAGGTTCTAACCACAAGTCATGTAACAGTCAACCGCATTTGCTTGATTCGTTCATCTTTTTTGGAACAAATCGATTGAAGTGAACTTTCTTATGCTTCATCGAGAGCATTACTAAGTCTTACTTACGCCTCCATGAAGGTTATTGGGTCCTCAGTACACGTCGATCTCATCACTTCAAGTTAAACCTTGAGGTTGAAATGGATAACTTATTTTCTAACCACAAGTCATGTAACAGTCTACCGCATTTGCTTGATACGTTCAACTCTTTTCGAACAAATCGATTGAAGTGAACTTTCTTATACTTCATCGAGAGCATTACTAAGTCTTACTTACGCGTCCATGAAGGTTATTGGGTCCTCAGTACATCTCGTTCTCATCACTTCAAGTTAAACCTTGAAGTTGAAATGGATAATTTAGGTTCTAACCACAAGTCATGTAACAGTCAACCACATTTCCTTGATACGTTCAACTCTTTTGGAACAAATCGATTGTAGTGAACTTTCTTATACTTCCTCAAGAGCATTACTTAGTCTTAATTACGCGTCAATGAACGTTATTGGCTCCTCTGTACACGTCGTTCTCTTCACTTCAAGTTAACTTAGGTTCTAACCACAAGTCATGTAACGTCAACCTCATTTGCTTGATACGTTCAACTTTTTTGGAACAAATCGATTGAAGTGAACTTTCTTATGCTTCATCGAGAGCATTACTAAGTCTTAATTACGCGTCCATGAAGGTTATTGGGTCCTCAGTACACGTCGTTCTCATCACTTCAAGTTAAACCTTGAAGTTCAACCTTGAGGTTGAAATGGATACTTATTTTCTAACCACAAGTCATGTAACAGTCTACCGCATTTGCTTGATACGTTCAACTCTTTTCGAACAATCGATTGAGTGAACTTTCTTATGCTTCATCGAGAGCATTACTAGTCTTACTTACGCCTCCATGAAGGTTATTGGGTCCTCAGTACACTTCGTTCTCATCACTTCAAGTTAAACCTTGAGGTTGAAATGGATAACTTATTTTCTAACCACAAGTCATGTAACAGTCTACCGCATTTGCTTGATACGTTCAACCCTTTTCGAACAAATCGATTGAAGTGAACTTTCTTATACTTCATCGAGAGCATTACTAAGTCTTACTTATGCGTCCATGAAGGTTATTGGGTTCTCAGTACATCTCGTTCTCATCACTTGAAGTTCAACCTTGAAGTTGAAATGGATAACTTAGGTTCTAATCACAAGTCATGGAATAGTCAACCTCATTTGCTTGATACATTCAACTCTTTTGGAACAAATCGAATGAAGTGAACTTTCTTATACTGCATCAAACGTATTATTAAGACTTACTTACGCATCCATGAAGGTTATAGGGTCCTCAGTACACGTCTAGCTCTTCGGTTCAAGTTAAACCTTGAATGTGAAATGGATAACTTAGGTTCTAACAACAAGTCATGTAACAGTCAACCTCATTTTCTTGCTACGTTCAACTCTTTTGGAACAAATCGATTGAAGTGAACTTTCCTATACTTCATCAAAAGCATTACTAATTCTTAATTACGCGTCCATGAAGGTTATTGGGTCCTCAGTACACGTCGTTCTCTTCACTTCAAGTTAAACCTTGAAGGTGAAATGGATAACTTAGGTTCTAACCACAAGTCATGTAACAGTCAACCTCATTTGCTTGATACGTTCAACTCTTTTGCAACAAATCGATTGAAGTGAACTTTCTTATACTTTATCAAGAGCATTACTAAGGCTTAGTTACTCGAGCATGAAGGTTAATTGGTCCTCAGTGCACGTCGTTCTCACACTTCAAGTTAAAACTTGAAGTCGAAATGAATAACTTAGGTTCTATCCACAAATCATGTAACAGTCAACCGCATTTGCTTGATACGTTCAATTCTTTTGGAACAAATCGATTGAAGTGAACTTTCTTATACTTCATCAAGAGCATTACTAAGTCTTAATTACTCATCCATAAGGTTATTGGGTCCTCAATACAAGTCGTTCTCATCACTTCAAGTTAAACGTTGAGGTTGAAATGGATAACTTAGGTTCTAACCACAAGTCATGTAACAGTCAACCTCATTTGCTTGACACGTTCAACTCTTTTGGAACAAATCGATTGAAGTGAACTTTCTTATACTTCATCAAGAGCATTACTAAGTCTTAATTACTCGTCCATGAAGGTTATTGGGTCCTCAATACAAGTCGTTCTCATCACTTCAAGTTAAACGTTGAGGTTGAAATGGATAACTTAGGTTCTAACCACAAGTCATGTAACAGTCAACCTCATTTGCTTGACACGTTCAACTCTTTTGGAACAAATCGATTGAAGTGAACTTTCTTATACTTCATCGAGAGCATTACTAAGTCTTACTTACGCGTCCATGAAGGTTATTGGGTCCTCAGTACATCTCGTTCTCATCACTTCAAGTTAAACCTTGAAGTTGAAATGGATAACTTAGGTTCTAATCACAAGTCATGGAATAGTCACCCTCATTTGCTTGATACATTCAACTCTTTTGGAACAAATCGAATGAAGTGAACTTACTTATAATTCATCAAACGTATTATTAAGACTTACTTATGCGTCCATGAAGGTTATAGGGTCCTCAGTACACGTCGTTCTCATCAGTTCAAGTTAAACCTTGAAGTTGAAATAGATAACTTAGGTTCTAACCACAAGTCATGTAACAGTAAAACTCATTTGCTTGACCCGTTCAACTCTTTTGGAACAAATCGATTGAAGTGAACTTTCTTACACTTCATCGAGAGCATTACTAAGTCTTACTTACGCGTCCATGAAGGTTATTGGGTACTCAGTACACGTCGTTCTCATCACTTCAAGTTAAACCTTGTAGTTGAAATGCATAACTTAGGTTCTAACCACAAGTCATGTAACAGTCAACCGCATTTGCTTGATACGTTCAACTCTTTTGGAACAAATCGATTGAAGTGAACCTTCTTATACTTCAACAAGAGCATTACTAAGTCTTAATTACGCGCCCGTGAAGGTTATTAGGTCCTCAGTACACGTCGTTCTCTTCACTTCAAGTTAAACCATGAAGGTGAAATGGATAACTTTGGTTCTAACAACAAGTCAAGTAACAGTCAACCACATTTGCTTGATACGTTCAACTCTTTTGGAACAAATCGATTGAAGTGAACTTTCTTATACTTCATCAAACGCATTACTAAGTCTTACTTACGCGTCCATGTAGGTTATTGGGTCCTCAGTACATGTCGTTCTCATCCCTTCAATTTAAACTTTGAAGGTGAAATAGATAACTTAGGTTCTAATCACAAGTCATGTAACAGTCAACCTCATTTGCTTGATACGTTCAACTCTTGTGGAACAAATCGATTGAAGTGAACTTTCTTATACTTCATCAAGAGCATTACTAAGTCTTAATTACGCGTCCATGAAGGTTATTGGGTCCTCAGTACACGTCGTTCTCTTCAGTTCAAGTTAAACCTTGAATGTGAAATGGATAACTTAGGTTCTAACAACAAGTCATGTAACAGTCAACCTCATTTGCTTGCTACGTTCAACTCTTTTGGAACAAATCGATTGAAGTGAACTTTTCTATACTTCATCAAAAGCAATATTAAGTCTTAATTACGCGTCCATGAAGGTTATTGGGTCCTCAGTGCACGTCGTTCTCTTCTCTTCAAGTTAAACCTTGAAGGTGAAAATGATAACTTAGGTTCTAACCACAAGTCATGTAAGAGTCAACCTCATTTGCTCGATACGTTCAACTCTTTTGGAACAAATCGATTGAAGTGAACTTTCTTATATTTCATCAAAAGCATTACTAAGTCTTACTTACTCGTCCATGAAGGTTATTGGGTCCTCAGTACACATCGTTCTCTTCACTTCAAGTTAAACCTTGAAGTTCAAATGGATAACTTATGTTCTAACCACAAGTCATGTAACAGTCAACCTCATTTGCTTGATATGTTCAACTCTTTTAGAACAAATCGATTGAATTGAACTTTCTTATACTTAATTAAACGCATTACTAAGTCTTAATTACGCGTCCATGAAGTTTATTGGGTCCCCAAAAAATGTCGTTCTCATCACTTCAAGTTAAACCTGGAAGGTGAAATGGAAGACTTAGGTTCTAACTACAAGTCATGTAATAGTCAACCTCATTTGCTTGATACGTTCAACTCTTTTGGAACAAGTCGATTGAAGTAAACTTTATTATATTTCATCAAATGCATTACTAAGTCTTACTTACGCATCCATGAAGGTTATTGGGTCCACAGTACACGTCGTTCTCATCACTTCAAGTTAAACCTTGAAGGTGAAATTGATAACTTAGGTTGAACTTGAAGTGATGAAAACGACGTGTACTGAGAACCCAATAACCTTCATGGGCGTGTAATTAAGACTTAGTAATCCGTTTGATGAAGTATAAGAAAGTTCACTTCAATCGATTTGTTCCAAAAGAGTTGAACGTATCAAGCAAATGTGGTTGACTGTTACTTGACTTGTTGTTAGAACCAAAGTTATCCATTTCACCTTCATGGTTTAACTTGAAGTGAAGAGAACGACGTGTACTGAGGACCTAATAACCTTCACGGGCGCGTAATTAAGACTTAGTAATGCTCTTGTTGAAGTATAAGAAGGTTCACTTCAATCGATTTGTTCCAAAAGAGTTGAACGTATCAAGCAAATGCGGTTGACTGTTACATGACTTGTGGTTAGAACCTAAGTTATGCATTTCAACTACAAGGTTTAACTTGAAGTGATGAGAACGACGTGTACTGAGTACCCAATAACCTTCATAGACGCGTAATTAAGACTTAATGATGCTCTTGATGAAGTATAAGAAAGGTCACTTCAATCGAATTGTTCCAAAAGAGTTTAACATATCAAGCAAATGCGGTTGCCTATTAAATGACTTGTTGTTGGAACCTAAGTTATCCATTTCAACTTCAAGGTTTAACTTGAAGTGATTAGAACGACGTGCACTGAGGACCTAACAACCTTCATGAACGCGTAAGTAAGACTTAGTAGTGCTGTTTATGAAGTATAAGAAAGTTCACTTCAATCGATTTGTTACAAAAGAGTTGAACGTATCAAGCAAATGAGGTTAACTGTTACATGACTTGTGGTTTGAACCTAAGTTATCCATTTCAACTTCAAGGTTTAACTTGAAGTGATGAGAACGACGAGCACAGAGGACCCAATAATCTTCATGGTCGCGTAAGACTTAGTAATGCTTTTGATGAAATATAAGAAAGTTCACTTCAATCGATTTGTTCCAAAAGAGTTGAACGTATCAAGCAAATGTGGTTGACTGTTACATGACTTGTGGTTAAAACCTTAGTTATCAATTTCAACATCAAGGTTTAACAGGAAGTGATGAGAACGACGTGCACTGAGGACCCAATAACCTTCATGGTCGAGTAACTAAGACTTAGTAATGCTCTTGATAAAGTATAAGAAAGTTCACTTCAATCGATTTGTTCCAACATGGTTGAACGTATCAAGCAAATGAGGGTGACTGTTACATGACTTGTGGTTAGAACCTAAGTTATCCATTTCAACTTCAAGTTTTAACTTGAAGTGATGAGAACGACGTGCACTGAGGACCCAATAACCTTCATGGTTGAGTAACTAAGACTTAGTAATGCTCTTGATGAAGTATAAGAAAGTTCACTTCAATCGATTTGTTCCAAAAGAGTTGAACGTATCAAGCAAATGAGGGTGACTGTTACATGACTTGTGGTTAGAACCTAAGTTATCCATTTGACCTTCAAGATTTAACTTGAAGTGATGAGAAGGACGTGTACTGAGGACCCAATAACCTTCATGGACGCGTAATTAGAACTTAGTAATGCTCTTAATTAAGTATAAGAATGTTTACTTCAATCGATTTGTTCCAAAAGAGTTGAACGTATCAAGAAAATAAGGTTGACTGTTACATGACTTGTGGTTTGAACCTAAGTTTTCCATTTGAACTTCAAGGTTTAACTTGAAGTGATGAAAACGACGTGTACTGAGGACCCAATAACCTTCATGGACGCGTAATTAAAACTTAGTAATGCTCTTGATGAAGTTTAAGAAAGTTCACTTCAATCGATTTGTTCCAAAAGAGTAGAACGTATCAAGCAAATGAGGTTGACTGTTACATGACTTGTGTTTAGAACCTAAGTTATCCATTTCCACTTCAAGGTTTAACTTGAAGTGATGTGAACGACATCCACAGAGGACCCAGTAACCTTCATGGACGCGTAAGTAAGTCTTAGTAATGCTTTTGATGAAATATATGAAAATTCACTTCAATCGATTTGTTCCAAAAGAGTTGAACGTATCAAGCAAATGAGGTTGACTGTTACATGACTTGTGGTTAAAACCTTAGTTATCCATTTCAACTTCAAGGTTTAACTTGAAGTGATGAGAACGACGTGCACAGAGGACCCAATAACCTTCATGGTCGAGTAATTAAGACTTAGTAATGCTCTTGATGAAGTATAAGAAAGTTCACTTCAATCGATTTTTTCCAAAAGAGTTGAACTTATCAAGCAAATGGGGTTGACTTTTACATGACTTGTGGTTAGAACCTAAGTTATCCATTTAATCTACAAGGTTTAACTTGAAGTGATGAGAAGGACGTGTATTGAGGACCCAATAACCTTCATGGACGCGTAATTAGGACTTAGTAATGCTCTTAATTAAGTATAAGAATGTTCACTTCAATCGATTTGTTCCAAAAGAGTTGAACGTATCAAGCAAATAAGGTTGACTGTTACATGACCTGTGGTTAAAACCTTAGTTATCCATTTCAACTTCAAGGATTAACTTGAAGTGATGAGAACGACGTGAACTGAGGACCCAATAACCTTCATGGACGCCTAAGTAAGACTTAGTAATGCTCTTGATGAAGTATAAGAAAGTTCACTTCAATCGATTTGTTCCAAAAGAGTTTAACGTATCAAGCAAATGAGGTTGACTTTTACATGACTTGTGGTTAGAACCTAAGTTATCCATTTCACATTCAAGGTTTAACTCGAAGTGATGAGAACGACGTGTACGGAGAACCAAATAACCTTCATGGACGAGTAATTAAGACTTAGTAACGCTCTTTGTGAAGTATAAGAAAGTTCACTTCAATCGATTTGCTCCAAAAGAGTTGAACGTATCAAGCAAATGAGGGTGACTGTTACATGACTTGTGGTTAGAACCTAAGTTATCCATTTCACCTTCAAGATTTATCTTGAAGTGATGAGAAGGACGTGTACTGAGGACCCAATAACCTTCATGGACGCGTAATTAGAACTTAGTAATGCTCTTAATTAAGTATAAGAATGTTTACTTCAATCGATTTGTTCCAAAAGAGTTGAACGTATCAAGAAAATAAGGTTGACTGTTACATGACTTGTGGTTTGAACCTAAGTTTTCCATTTGAACTTCAAGGTTTAACTTAAAGTGATGAAAACGACGTGTACTGAGGACCCAATAACCTTCATGGACGCGTAATTAAAACTTAGTAATGCTCTTGATGAAGTATAAGAAAGTTCACTTCAATCGATTTGTTCCAAAAGAGTTGAACGTATCAAGCAAATGAGGTTGACTGTTACATGACTTGTGTTTAGAACCTAAGTTATCCATTTCCACTTCAAGGTTTAACTTGAAGTGATGTGAACGACATCCACAGAGGAGCCAGTAAACTTCATGGACGCGTAAGTAAGTCTTAGTAATGCTTTTGATGAAATATATGAAAGTTCACTTCAATCGATTTGTTCCAAAAGAGTTGAACGTATCAAGCAAATGAGGTTGACTGTTACATGACCTGTGGTTAAAACCTTAGTTATCCATTTCAACTTCAAGGATTAACTTGAAGTGATGAGAACGACGTGCACTGAGGACCCAATAACCTTCATGGTCGAGTAATTAAGACTTAGTAATGCTCTTGATGAAGTATAAGAAAGTTAACTTAAATCGATTTGTTCCAAAAGAGTTGAACGTATCAAGCAAGTTAGGGTTACTGTTACATGACTTGTGGTTAGAACCTAAGTTATCAATTTCAACTTCAAGGTTTAACTTGAAGTGATGAGAACGACGTGTACTGAGGACCCAATAACCTTCATGGACGAGTAATTAAGACTTAGTAATGCTCTTTGTGAAGTATAAGAAAGTTCACTTCAATCGATTTGTTCCAAAAGAATTGAACGTATCAAGCAAATGCGGTTGACTGTTACATGATTTGTGGATAGAACCTAAGTTATTCATTTCGACTTCAAGGTTTAACTTGAAGTGTGAGAACGACGTGTACTTAGGACCCAATAACCTTCATGGACGAGTAATTAAGACTTAGTAATGCTCTTGATGATGTATAAGAAAGTTCACTTCAATTGATTTGTTCCAAAAGAGTTGAACGTATCAAGCAAATGCGGTTGACTGTTACAAGACTTATGGTTAGATTCTAAGTTATCCATTTCACCTTCAAGGTTAAACTTGAAGTGATGAGAACGACGTGCACTGAGGACCCAATAACCTTCATGGACGCGTAATTAAGACTTAGTAATGCGTTTGATGAAGTATAAGAAAGTTCACTACAATCAATTTGTTCCAAAATAGTTTAACGTATCAAGCAAATGAGGTTTACTGTTACATGACTTTTGGTTAGAACCTAAGTTATCCATTTCACCTTGAAGATTTAACTTGAAGTGATGAGAACGACGTGCACTGAGGACCCAATAACCTTCATGGACCCGTAATTAAGACTTAGTAATGCTCTTGATGAAGTATAAGAAAGTTCACTTCAATCGATTTGTTCCAAAAGAGTTGAACGTATCAAACAAATGCGGTTGACTGTTACATGACTTGTTGTTAGAACCTAAGTTATCCATTTCACCTTCAATGTTTAACTTGAAGTGATGAGAACGACGTGCACTAAGGACCCAATAATCTTCATGGACGCGAAATTAACACTTAGTAATGCTCTTGATGAAGTATAAGAAAGTTCACTTAAATCGATTTATTCCAAAAGAGTTGAACGTATCAAGCAAATTAGGGTTACTGTTACATGACTTGTGGTTAGAACCTAAGTTATCCATTTCAACTTCAAGGTTTAACTTGAAGTGATGAGAACGACGTGTACTGAGGACCCAATAACCTTCATGGACGAGTAATTAAGACTTAGTAATGCTCTTGATGAAGTATAAGAAGGTTCACTTCAATCGAATTGTTCCAAAAGAATTGAACGTATCAAGCAAATGCGGTTGATTGGTACATGATTTGTGGATAGAACCTAAGTTATTCTTTTCGACTTCAAGTTTTAACTTGAAGTGTGAGAACTTAGTAATGCTCTTGATGAAGTATAAGAAAGTTCACTTCAATCGATTCGTTCCAAAAGAGTTGAACGTATCATGCAAATGAGGTTGACTGTTAAAGGACTTGTGGTTAGAACCTAAGTTATCCATTTCACCTTCATGGTTTAACTTGAAGTGATGAGAACGACGTGAACTGAGGAACCAATAACCTTCATGGACGCGTAATTAAGACTTAGTAATGCTCTTGATGAAGTATAAGAAAGTTCACTTCAATCGATTTGTTCCAAAAGAGTTGAACAAATCAAGCAAATGAGGTTGACATTTACATGACTTGTGGTTAGAACCTAAGTTATCTGTTTCACCTTCAAGGTTTAACTTGAAGTGATGAGAACGACGTGAACTGAGAACCCAATAACCTTCATGGACGCGTAAGTAAGACTTAGTAAAGCTCTTGATGATGCATAAGAAAGTTCATTTCAATCGATTTGTTCCAAAAGAGTTGAACGTATCGAGCAAATGAGATTGACTGTTACCTGACTTGTGGTTAGAACCTAAGTTATCCATTTCACCTTCAAGGTTTAACTTGAAGTGATGAGAACAACGTGAACTGAGGACCCAATAAACTTCATGGATGCGTAATTAAGACTTAGTAATGCTCTTGATGAAGTATAAGAAAGTTCACTTCAATCAATTTGTTCCAAAGGAGTTCAACGTATCAAGCAAATGAGTTGACTGTTACATGACTTGTGGTTAGAACCTAAGTTATCCATTTCACCTTCAAGGTTTAAGTTGAAGTGATGAGAACGACGTGTACTGAGGACCAAATAACTTTCATGGACGCGTAAGTAAGACTTAGTAATGCTCTTGATGAAGTATAAGAAAGTTCACTTCATTCGATTTGTTCCAAAAGAGTTGAACGTATCAAGTAAATGAAGTTGACTGTTACATGACTTGTGGTTGGAACCTAAGTTATCCATTTCACCTTCAAGGTTTAACTTGAAGTGATGAGAACGACGTTAACTGAGGACGCAATAACCTTCATGGACGCGAAAGTAAGACTTAGTAATGCTCTTGATTAAGTATAAGAAAGTTCACTTCATTCGATTTGTTCCAAAAGAGTTGAACGTATCAAACAAATGAGGTTGACTGTTACATGACTTGTGGTTAGAACCTAAGTTATCAATTTCACCTTTAAGGTTTAACTTGAAGTGATGAGAACGACGTGAACTGAGGACCCAATAACCTTCATGGACGCGTAAGTAAGACTTAGTAATTTTCTTGATGAAGTATAAGAAAGTTCACTTCATCGATTGTTCCAAAAGTGTTGAACGTATCAACAAATGAGGGTTGACTGTTACATGACTTGTGGTTTAGAACCCTAAGTTATCAATTTCACCTTAAGGTTTAACTTGAAGTGATGAGAACGACGTGAACTGAGGACCCAATAACCTTCATGGACGCGTAAGTAAGACTTAGTAATTTTCTTGATGAAGTATAAGAAAGTTCACTTCAAATCGATTTGTTCCAAAAGTGTTGAACGTATCAAGCAAATGAGGTTGACTGTGACGACCCGTCTTTCAACGGACTGATAAGGAACCACCCATTCTCCGCGGATCTTGGGGCTGACCTGGGCTGGGGTGGGTAAAGCTCCGCGGATCCCGAAGCTAACTTGGGCCGGAGTGGTTTCTCCGTTGAAGCAGGGGCCGTTACGAACCCACATCGCTTGGGGAAGTACATGGAAATGAAACATATGTAAGAGATCCCTCCCAACATAGCAAGATGCGTTTTGGAGCTCAATTGACAACGGATCCCATAAGAACTCCGAAGTTAAGAGGGCTTCGGCGAGAGTAATTCCAGGTTGGGTGACCTTCCGGGAAGTGCTCTCGCCAAACAAAGCCGTGAGGGGAGGATATTGGGCTGCGGCCCAACCCCCGGAGTGGATAATATCTTGCTGGGGAAAGGGGTCGTTACAAATGGTATCAGAGCCTGTACCCAACAAGAAATGTGGCCAATGAGGACGTTGGGCCCCCGAGGGGGGGTGATTGTGACGACCCGTCTTTCAACGGACTGATAAGGAACCACCCATTCTCCGCAGATCAGGGCTGACCTGGGCCGGAGGTGGGTAAAGCTCCGCGGATCTTGGGGCTGATCTGGGCCGGAGTTGTTTCTCCGTTGAAGCAGGGGCCGTTACGAACCCACATCGCTTGGGGAAGTACATGGAAATGAAACAGATGTAAGAGATCCCTCCCAACATAGCAAGACGCGTTTTGGAGCACGATTGGCGACGGATCCCATAAGAACTCCGAAGTTAAGCGTGTTTCGGCGAGAGTAATTTCAGGTTGGGTGACCTTCTGGGAAGTGCTCTCGCCAAACAAAGCCGTGAGGGGAGGATATTGGGCTGCGGCTTAATCCCCGGAGCGGACAATATCTTGCTTGGGGAAAGGGGTCGTTACAAATGGTATCAGAGCCTGTACCCAACCGGAAATGTGGCCAACGAGGACGTTGGGCTCCCGAGGGGGGGGGGGGTGATTGTGACGACCCGACTTTCAACGGACTTATAAGGAACCACCCATTCTCCGCAGATCCTGGGGCTGACCTGAGCCGGAGGTGGATAAAGCTCCGCTGATCCTGGGGCTGACCTGGGCCGGAGTGGTTTCTCCGTTGAAGCAGGGGCCGTTACGAACCCACATCGCTTGGGAAAGTACATGGAAATAAAACATATGTAAGAGATCCCTCCCAACATAGCAAGACGCATTTTGGAGCTCAATTGACAACGGATCCCATAAGAACTCCGAAGTTAAGAGGGCTTCGGCGAGAGTAATTCCAGGTTGGGTGACCTTCCGGGAAGTTCTCTCCCAAACAAAGCCGTGAGGGGAGGATATTGGGCTGCGGCCCAATCCCCGGAGCGGACAATATCTTGCTGGGGAAAGGGGTCGTTACATTGACTGTTACATGACTCGGGGTTAGAACTTAAGTTATCCATTTCACCTTCAAGGTTTAACTTGAAGTGATGAGAACGACATGAACTAAGGACCCAATAACCTTCATGGACGCGTAAGTAACCACAAGTCATGTAACAGTCAACCTCATTTGCTCGATACGTTCAACTCTTTTGTAACAAATCGATTGAAGTGAACTTTCTTATACTTGATCAAGAGCATTACTAAGTCTTACTTACGCGTCTATGAAGGTTATTGGGTCATCAGTTCACGTCGTTCTCATCACTTCAAGTTAAACGTTAAAGGTGAAATTGATAGCTTAGGTTCTAACCACAAGTCATGTAACAGTCAACTTCATTTGCTTGATACGTTCAACTCTTTTGGAACAAATCGATTTAATTGAACTTTCTTATACTTCATCAAAGAGCAAAACTAAGTCTTAATTACACGTCCATGAAAGTTATTGGGTCCTCAGTACACGTCGTTCTCATCACTTCAAGTTAAACCTTGAAGGTGAAATGGATAACTTACGTTCGTACCACAAATCATGTAACAGTCAACCTCATTTGCTTGATACGTTCAACCCTTTTGGAACAAATCGATTGAAACGAACTTTACTTCATCAAGAGCATTACTAAGTCTAGATTACGCGTCCATGAAGGTTATTGGGTCCTCATTTCACGTCGTTCTCATCACTTTAAGTTAAATCTTGAAGGTGAAATGGATAGCTTAGGTTCTAACCACAAGTCATTTAACAGTCAACCTCATTTGCTTGATACGTTCAAGTCTTTTGGAACAAATCGATTGAAGTGAACTTTCTTATACTTCATCAAGAGCATTACTAAGTCTTACTTACGCGTCGATGAAGGTTATTGGGTCCTCAGTACACGTCGTTCTCGTCACTTCAAGTTAAACCTTGAAGGTGAAATGGATAACTTAGGTTCGTACCACAAATCATGTAACAGTCAACCTCATTTGCTTGATACGTTCAACTCTTTTGGAACAAAAAGATTGAAGCGAACTTTAATTCATCAAGAGCATTACTAAGTCTAGATTACGCGTCCATGAAGGTTATTGGGTCCTCAGTTCACGTCGTTCTTATCACTTCAAGTTAAATCTTGAAGGTGAAATGGATAGCTTAGGTTCTAACCACAAGTCATTTAACAGTCAACCTCATTTGCTTGATACGTTTAACTCTTTTGGAACAAATCGATTTAAGTGAACTTTCTTATACTTCATCAAGAGCATTACTAAGTCTTAATTACGCGTTTATGAAGGTTATTTGGCTCTTAGTACACGTCGCTCACATCACTTCAACTTAACCACAAGTCATGTAACAGTCAACCTCATTTGCTTGATACGTTCAAGTCTTTTGGAACAAATCGATTGAAGTGAACTTTCTTATACTTCATCAAGAGCATTAATAAGTCTTACTTTCGCGTCCATGAAGGTTATTGGGTCCTCAGTTCACGTCGTTCTCATCACTTCAAGTTAAACCTTGAAGGTGAAATGGATAACTTAGGTTCCAACCACAAGTCATGTAACAGTCAACCTCATTTACTTGATACGTTCAACTCTTTTGGAACAAATCGAATGAAGTGAACTTTCTTATTCTTCATCAAGAGCATTACTAAGTCTTACTTACGCGTCCATGAAGGTTATTGGGTTCTCGGTTCACGTCGTTCTCATCACTTCAAGTTAAACCTTGAAGGTGAAACAGATAACTTAGGTTCTAACCGCAAGTCATGTAACAGTCAACCTCATTCGCAAGATACGTTCAAGTCTTTTAGAACAAATCGATTGAAGTTAACTTTCTTATACTTCATCAAGAGCATTACTAAGTCTTACTTACGCGTCCATGAAGGTTATTTGGTCCTCAGTACACGTCGCTCTCATCACTTCAAGTTAAACCTTGAAGGTGAAATGGATAACTTAGGTTCTAACCACAAGTCATGTAACAGTCAACCTCATTTGCTTGATACGTTCAAGACTTTTGGAACAAATCGATTGAAGTGAACTTTCTTATACTTCATCAAGAACATTACTAAGTCTTACTTAAGCGTCCATGAAGGTTATTTGGTCCTCAGTACACGTCGTTCTCATCAGTTCAACTTAAACCTTGAAGGTCAAATGGATAACTTAGGTTCTAACCACAAGTCATGTAACAGTCAACCTCATTTGCTTGATACGTTCAAGTCTTTTGGAACAAATCGATTGAAGTGAACTTTCTTATACTTCATCAAGAGCATTACTAAGTCTTACTTAAGGGTCCATGAAGGTTATTTGGTCCTCAGTACACGTCGTTCTCATCACTTCAACTTAAACCTTGAAGGTCAAATGGATAACTTAGGTTCTAACCACAAGTCTTGTAACAGTCAACCTCATTTGCTTGATACGTTGAACTCCTTTGGAACTAATTGATTGAAGTGAACTTTGTTATCAGTCATCAAGAGCATTACTAAGTCTTAAATACGCATCCATGAAGTTTATTGGGTCCTCAGTTCACATCGTTTGCATCACTTCAAGTTAAACCATGAAGATGAAATGGATAAATTAGGTTCTAACCACAAGTCATGTAACAGTCAAAATCATTTGCTTGATACGTTCAACTCCTTTGGAACTAATCGATTGAAGTGAACTTTCTTATACTTCATCAAGAGGATTACTAAGTTTTACTTACGCGTCCATGAAGGTTATTGGGTCCTCAGTACACGTCGATCTAATCACTTCAAATTAGACCTTGAATGTGAAATGGATAAATTAGGTTCTAACCACAAGTCATGTAACAGTCAAAATCATTTGCTTGATACGTTCAACTCCTTTGGAACAAATCGATTGAAGTGAACTTTCTTATACTTCATCAAGAGGATTACTAAGTTTTACTTACGCGTCCATGAAGGTTATTGGGTCCTCAGTACACGTCGTTCTCATCACTTCAAGTTAAACCTTGAATGTGAAATAAATAAATTAGGTTCTAACCACAAGTCATGTAACAGTCAACAACATTTGCGTGATACGTTCAACTCCTTTGGAACAAACCGATTGAAGTGAACTTTCTTATACTTCATCAAGAGCATTACTAAGTCTTACTTACGCGTCCATGAAGGTTATTGGGTTCTCAATTCACGTCGTTCTCATCACTTCAAGTTAAACCTTGAAGGTGAAACAGATAACTTATGTTCTAACCACAAGTCATGTAACAGTCAACCTCATTTGCTTGATACGTTCAAGTCTTTTGGAACAAATCGATTGAAGTGAACTTTCTTATACTTCATCAAGAGCATTTGTAAGTCTTACTTACGCGTCCATAAAGTTTATTTGGTCCTCAGTACACGTCGTTCTTATAACTTCAACTTAAACCTTGAAGGTGAAATGGATAACTTAGGTTCTAACCACAAGTCATGTAACAGTCAACCTCATTTGCTTGATACGTTCAAGTCTTTTGGAACAAATCGATTGAAGTTAACTTTCTTATACTTCATCAAGAGCATTACTAAGTCTTACTTACGCGTCCATGAAGGTTATTTGGTCCTCAGTACACGTCGTTCTCATCACTTCAAGTTAAACCTTGAAAGTGAAACAGATAACTTATGTTCTAACCACAAGTCATGTAACAGTCAACCTCATTTGCTTGATACGTTCAAGTCTTTTGGAACAAATCGATTGAAGTGAACTTTCTTATACTTCATCAAGAGCATTTGTAAGTCTTACTTACGCGTCCATAAAGTTTATTTGGTCCTCAGTACACGTCGTTCTTATCACTTCAACTTAAACCTTGAAGGTGAAATGGATAACTTAGGTTCTAACCACAAGTCATGTAACAGTCAACCTCATTTGCTTGATACGTTCAAGTCTTTTGGAACAAATCGATTGAAGTTAACTTTCTTATACTTCATCAAGAGCATTACTAAGTCTTACTTACGCGTCCATGAAGGTTATTTGGTCCTCAGTACATGTCGTTCTCATCACTTCAAGCTAAACCTTGAAGGTGAAATGGATAAATTAGGTTCTAACCACAAGTCATGTAACAGTCAACATCATTTGCTTGATACGTTCAACTCCTTTGGAACTAATCGATTGAAGTGAACTTTCTTATACTTCATCAAGAGGATTACTAAGTTTTACTTACGCGTCCATGAAGGTTATTAGGTCCTCAGTACACGTCGTTCTCATCACTTCAAGTTAAACCTTGAATGTGAAATAAATAAATTAGGTTCTAACCACAAGTCATGTAACAGTCAACAACATTTGCTTGATACGTTCAACTCCTTTGGAACAAACCGATTGAAGTGAACTTTCTTATACTTCATCAAGAGGATTACTAAGTTTTACTTACGCGTCCATGAAGGTTATTGGGTCCTCAGTACACGTCGATCTCATCACTTCAAGTTAGACCTTGAATGTGAAATGGATAAATTAGGTTCTAACCACAAGTCATGTAACAGTCAAAATCATTTGCTTGACACGTTCAACTCCTTTGGAACTAATAGATTGAAGTGAACTTTCTTATACTTCATCAAGAGGATTACTAAGTTTTACTTACGCGTCCATGAAGGTTATTGGGTCCTCAGTACACGTCGTTCTCATCACTTCAAGTTAAACCTTAAATGTGAAATAAATAAATTAGGTTCTAACCACAAGTCATGTAACAGTCAACAACATTTGCTTGATACGTTCAACTCCTTTGGAACAAACCGATTGAAGTGAACTTTCTTATACTTCATCAAGAGCATTACTAAGTCTTACTTACGCGTCCACGAAGGTTATTGGGTTCTCAATTCACGTCGTTCTCATCACTTCAAGTTAAACCTTTAAGGTGAAAAAGATAACTTAGGTTCTAACCACAAGTCATGTAACAGTCAACCTCATTTGCTTGATACGTTCAAGTCTTTTGGAACAAATCGATTGAAGTAAACTTTCTTATACTTCATCAAGAGCATTACTAAGTCTTACTTACGCGTCCATGAAGGTTATTTGGTCCTCAGTACACGTCGTTCTCATCACTTCAAGTTAAACCTTTAAGGTGAAAAGGATAACTTAGGTTCTAACCACAAGTCATGTAACAGTCAACCTCATTTGCTTGAAACGTTCAACTTTTTTGGAACAAATCAATTCAAGTGAACTTTCTTAAACTTCATCAAGAGCATTACAAATTCTTACTTAAGCGTCCATGAAAGTTATTTGGACCTCAGTACACGTCGTTCTCATCACTTCAACTTAAACCTTGAAGGTGAAATGGATAACTTAGGTTCTAACCACAAGTCATGTAACAGTCAACCTCATTTGCTTGATACGTTCAAGTCTTTTGGAACAAATCGATTGAAGTGAACTTTCTTATACTTGATCAAGAGCATTACTAAGTCTTACTTACGCGTCCATGAAGGTTATTGGGTCCTCAGTACACGTCGTTCTCATCACTTCAAGTTAAACCTTTAAGGTGAAATGGATAACTTAGGTTCTAACCACAAGTCATGTAACAGTCAACCTCATTTGCTTGAAACGTTCAACTCTTTTGGAACAAATCGATTCAAGTGAACTTTCTTAAACTTCATCAAGAGCATTACGAAGTCTTACTTACGCGTCCATGAAGGTTATTTGGTCCTCAGTACACGTCGTTCTCATCACTTCAAGTTAAACCTTGAATGTGAAATGGATAAATTAGGTTCTAACCACAAGTCATGTAACAGTCAACATCATTTGCTTGATACGTTCAACTCCTTTGGAACAAATCGTTTGAAGTGAACTTTCTTATACTTCATCAAGAGCATTACTAAGTCTTACTTACGCGTCCATGAAGGTTATTGGGTTCTCAATTCACGTCGTTCTCATCACTTCAAGTTAAACCTTGAAGGTGAAACAGATAACTTAGGTTCTAACCACAAGTCATGTAACAGTCAACCTCATTTGCTTGATACGTTCAAGTCTTTTGGAACAAATCGATTGAAGTTAACTTTCTTATACTTCATCAAGAGCATTACTAAGTCTTACTTACGCGTCCATAAAGGTTATTTGGTCCTCAGTACACGTCGTTCTTATCACTTCAACTTAAGCTATTCATTTCACCTTCAAGGTTTAACTTGAAGTGATGAGAACGACGTTAACTGAGGACCCAATAACCTTCATGGACGCGTAAACAAGACTTATTAATGCTCTTGATGAAGTATAAGAAAGTTCACTTAAATCGATTTGTTCCAAAAGAGTTGAACGTATCAAGCAAATGAGGTTTACTGTTACACGACTTGTGGTTAGATTCTAAGTTATCTATTTCAGCTTTAAGGTTTAAGTTGAAGTGATGAGAACGACGTGTATTGAGAACCAAATAACCTTCATGGACGCGTAAGTAAGACTTAGTAATGCTCTTGATGAAGTATAAGAAAGTTCACTTCAATCGATTTGTTCAAAAGAGTTGAACGTATCAAGCAAATGAGGTTGACTGTTACATGACTTGTGGTTAGAACCTAAGCTATCCATTTCACCTTCAAGGTTTAACTTGAAGTGATTAGAACGACGTGAACTGAGGAGCCAATAACCTTCATGGACGCGTAAGCAAGACTTAGTAATGCTCTTGATGAAGTATAAGAAAGTTCACTTCAATCGATTTGTTCCAAAAGAGTTGAACGCATCAAGCAAATAAGGTTGACTATTACATGACTTGTGGTTAGAACCTAAGTTATCCATTTCAGCTTCAACGTTTAAGTTGAAGTGATGAGAACGACGTGTATTGAGGACCAAATAACCTTCTTGGACGCGTTAATAAGACTTAGTAATGTGCTTGATGAAGTATAAGAAAGTTCACTTCAATCGATTTGTTCCAAAAGAGTTGAACGTATCAAGAAAATGAGGTTGACTGTTACATGACTTGTGGTTAGAACCTAAGCTATCCATTTCACCTTCAAGGTATAACTTGAAGTGATGAGAACGACGTGAACTGAGGACCCAATAACCTTCATGGATGCGTTACTAAGACTTAGTAATGCTCTTGATAAAGTATAAGAAATTTCACTTCAATTGATTTGTTCCAAAAGAGTTGATCGTATCAAGCAAATGAGGTTGACTGTTACATGATTTGTGGTTAGAACCTAAGTTATCCATTTCACCTTCAAGGTTTAACTTGAGCTGATGAGAACGACCTGAACTGAGGACCCAATAACCTTCATGGACGCATAACTAAGACTTAGTAATGCTCTTGATGAAGTATAAGAAAGTTCACTTCAATCGATTTGTTCCAAAAGAGTTGATTGTATCAAGCAAATGAGGTTGACTGTTACATGACTTGTGGTTAGAACCTAAGCTATCCATTTCACCTTCAAGGTTTAACTTGAAGTGATGAGAACGACGTGAACTGAGGAGCCTATAACCTTCATGGACGCGTAAGCAAGACTTAGTAATGCTCTTGATGAAGTATAAGAAAGTTCACTTCAATCGATTTGGTCCAAAAGAGTTGAACGTATCAAGCAAATGAGGTTGACTATTACATGACTTGTGGTTAGAACCTAAGTTATCCATTTCAGCTTCAAGGTTTAAGTTGAAGTGATGAGAACGACGTGTATTGAGGACCAAATAACCTTCATGGACGCGTTAGTAAGACTTAGTAATGCACTTGATGAAGTATAAGAAAGTTCACTTCAATCGATTTGTTCCAAAAGTGTTGAACGTATCAAGAAAATGAGGTTGACTGTTACATGACTTGTGGTTAGAACCTAAGCTAACCATTTCACCTTCAAGGTTTAACTTGAAGTGATGAGAACGACGTGAACTAAGGACCCAATAACCTTCATGGATGCGTTAGTAAGACTTAATAATGCTCTTGATAAAGTATAAGAAATTTCACTTCAATTGATTTGTTCCAAAAGAGTTGATCGTATCAAGTAAATGAGGTTGACTGTTACATGATTTGTGGTTAGAACCTAAGTTATCCATTTCACCTTCAAGGTTTAACTTGAAGTGATAAGAACGACGTGTACTGAGGACCCAAAAAACTTCATGGACACGTAATTAAGACTTAGTATTGCTCTTGATGAAGTATAACAAAGTTCACTTCAATCGATTTATTCCAAAAGAGTTGAACGTATCAGGTAAATTAGGTTGACTGTTACATGACTTGTTGTTAGAATCTAAGTTATCCATTTCACCTTCAAGTTTTAACATGATGTGATGAGAACGACGTGAACTGAAGACCCAGTAACCTTCATGGACGCGTAAGTAAGACCTTAGTAATGCTCTTGATGAGTATAAGAAAGTTCACTTCAATCGATTTGTTCCAAAAGAGTTGAACGTATCAAGCAAAGGAGATGACTGTTACATGACTTGTGGTTAGAACCTATGTTATCCATTTCACCTTCAAGGTTTAACTTGAACTGATGAGAACAACGTGTACTGAGGACAAAATAACCTTCATGGACGCGTAAGTACGACTTAGTAATGCCTTGATGAAGTATAAGAAAGTTCACTTCATTACGATTTGTTCCAAAGCGTTGAATGTATCAGGCAAATGAGTTGACTGTTACATGACTTGTGGTTAGAATCTAAAGTTATCCCATTTCACTTCAAGGTTTTAACCTTGAGAGTGATGACACCGACGTGAACTGGGATCCATAACCTTCATGGACGAGTAATTAAGTCTAGTAATGCACTTGAGAAGTATAAGAAAAGTTCACTTAAATCAATTTGTTCCAAAGAGTTGAACGTATCATGCAAATGAGGTTGACTGTTACAGATTTGTGGTTAGAACCTAAGTTATCATTTCACCTTCAAGGTTTAACTTGAAGTGATGAGAACAAACGTGTACTGAGGACCAATAACCTTCATGGATGCGTAAGTAAGACTTAGTATTGCTCTTGATGAAGTATAAGAAAGTTCCCTTCTATCGATTTGTTTCAAAAGAGTTGAACGTATCAAGCAAATGAGGTTGACTGTTACATGACTTGTGGTTTGAACATAAGTTATCCATTTCACCTTCAGGTTTAACTTGAATTGATGAGAACGACGTGTACTGATGAGCCAATAACCTTATGGACGCGTAAGCAAGACTTAGTAATTGCACTTGATGAAGTATAAGAATGTTCACTTCAATCAATTTGTTCCAAAAGAGTTGAACGTATCAAGCAAATGAGGTTGACTGTTACATGACTTATGGTTAGAACCTAAGTTTATCCATTTTAGCTTCAAGGTTTAAGTTGAAGTTATGAGAACGACGTGTATGGGGACCAAAAACCTTCATGGACGCGTAAGTAAGACATAGTAATGCACTTGATGAAGTATAGAAAGTTCACTTCATCAATTTGTTCCAAAAGAGTCGAACGTATCAAGCAAATGAGGTTGACTGTTACATTATGACTTTGGTGAGAAGCTAAGTTTATCCATTTCACCTCAAGGTTTAACTTGAAGTGATGAGACGGAGCTGAACTGAGGACACAATGACCTTCATGGACGCGTTAGTAAGACTTAGTAATGCTCTTTATGAAGTATAAGAATTTACTTCAATCGATTTGTTCCAAAAGAGTTAAACGTATCAGGCAAAATGAGGTTGACTGTTACATGACTTGTGGTTGGAACCTAAGTTATCCATTTCACCTTCAAGGTTAACTTGAAGTGATGAGAACGACGTGTACTGAGGACCAATAACCTTCATGGATGCGTAAGTAAGTCCTAGAAATGCTCTTGATGAAGTATAAGAAAGTTCACTTCAATTCATTTGTTCCAAAAGAGTTGAACGTATCAAGCAAATGAGGTTGACTGTTACATGACTTGTGGTTAAATCTATGTTATCCATTTCACCTTCAAGGTTTAACTTGAACTGATGAGAACGACGTGTACTGAGGACCAATAACCTACATGGACGTGTAAGTAGGACTTATTAATGCTCTTGATGAAGTATAAGAGATGTCCACTTCAATCGATTTGTTCCAAAAGAGTTGAACGTATCAGGCAAAATGAGGTTGACTGTTACATGACTTGTGTTAGAATCTAAGTATACCATTTCACCTTCAAGTTTTAACTTGAAGTGATGAGAACGACGTGAACTGAGGACCCAATGAACCTTCATGGACGGGTAAGTAAGACTTAGTAATAGCTCTTGATGAAGTATAAGAAAGTTCCCTTCAATCGATTTGTTCTAAAAGAGTTGAACTATTAAGCACATGAGGTTGACTGTTACATGACTTGTGGTTAAATCTATGTTATCCATTTCACCTTCAAGGTTTAACTGGAATTGATTGAGAACGACATGTATGAGGACCCCATAAACAGATTGGACTCTTCGGTGTTGGTTATTTTCTCTCTACCCGGGGGGAAACCATGCTTCACCGACGCCATGTTTAACCACCGCCACCGCGTGACATCATGATTACATTTCTTTACTTTTCATGAAAACGTGCATGGGAATTCTGTTTTCTCGTCTTATTAAACAGAAACCATGATGCATGGACACATGCGAGTACTATAACATATCAAAACAGAACAGAACGAACGAAACTTTCACAATTTATCTAAAACTAAACCCGACCATTACCCAAAACATCAACATCTCCAAATTCCTCGAATCACAAAATCTTTATGGTGGAGGTCAATCGTCAAGTAAGTCACGAAAACTTACCTCGCGCCATTGAAATTTAAGCTCCATCCTCGAGCGTTGTTCAGCCTCAGGCAATTCCACAACAATCGTGTTTAAAATCGATTTTAACCATAACTTCCAATAATGAAACCTTAACTTAGGAATCTCCCTAAAACTTAAATTACTCATTTGGATTTGTCGACATTCATGCTCGACATTTTTAAACCTCCATTAATGGATTTTCCCCAACACTCCAAAACTCTAAAACCTACATCACCATAAATCGTCTAACTTCGTCCAATAATCACCATACGTCGACTAGGGTCGTAATAAGGGTAAACCCTACATTTTCAACTTAATCCGACAATTTCAAAACCCCGAAACGAAACCCTAATCGTTTTTAAAAACTCTTAATCCGAAATCTAAACTCCAAAGAGTAACTCTTACTAGGTCGGGATGCGAAGACTCTGGAGAAACGATCACCGCTAGAACAAACTTTCTTTCGGCCGTAGAGGAGGTTCTCTCGAGGGAGAAGAAATTGATGGGAGAGAAAATTTTTGGGGGAGAAATTTTAGTTCCGAGGGAGGTAGCGATTTTGTGGTATTAATAACATTACCAATCAAATGCCATTTTGGCCTTTAGCAAATTTTCATTAATTTCCTCCTCTGATTTGTTAATGATCCT
>CM039505.1:42628347-42662032 GCA_022432975.1 Begonia masoniana | reverse complement strand
GGCAGCAACGCTATAAAGAAAATGGGTGGCAGCGGTCAGCGGTCGATGACAAAAGGAGAATAGAAAAATAGATTGGAGAGAGAGACACATGGCATGCAGAAAATGACCAAAAAGGAAGGAAAAGTTAATTTGAAGAGAGAGATTTGCCTTTTTATTGAAGCAGTGGAACGAGGATTAGAGGAATAAATGGAATTTAAGTGAAAAAAGGCAAAAATCAAGGAAAGAATAAGAGAATAAAAGCATCTGGAGAGAGGAAAAATGTTAGATACACCTGGTAGGCAAAAGGGAGAAACAAAGGAGGACCATAAAAATGGAGATTTTCCAGAGGAAGTATGCTGGTGTAGCTCTGGATATGAAGAAGACCACCGACGCCGTTTCTTGGATCTTTTCTTCTCCTCTTATTTTATTGCATTATTTTTCTATGAACACAATTGTTTTTAGTTTTATTTAATTATGTCTAGTAGCTAAACTCTATATCTTGGTTAGGACGATAGTACTCGTTACGGTTTTGCGACGATCTTGCTTTTGTTATACAATTGTCTATTGAACAATTATTTGTGATATTTCTTGCTAAGTCAGATCATATCGATAGATAGGTGACGATTCATGTTTATATTGTATGATAGATAGATATAAATCTTAGATGCAATAAATAATTAATTGGATTAAATTGTTACAATGTGTTAACATTAATCAATTGGCAATAAAAAGGGACAAATCAGAAATTCAATATAGTTACATTCATTCTAGGTCGAAGGAAATCTAATTGAATTATCTAGGCAATTCGAAAGAATCCTAGAATTATTAATTCTTGCTGTTCCTAGACAAGGCTGCAGAGCATTGCCAGAGCATCAGTAGTTAAATTATCGTAACGAAGAAATCGATTCTAGCCAAGGCCTTCTTTTATCGTTTTTACCTCGTTTACTCTGATTTACTTAGTTTCATCGTCATTCTAATTTTCTTTCTATTTATTTTCATTATTATCCTAATATTTTTATAAGATTTTTATAGCAATTGACATACAATTAAAAAATCTAGTGGGATCGATACTTTACTTATTACTTCGTTCGCGACACGTGCACTTGCGTGTAATGTGTGTAAAATCACTAACACTCAGTATACGTCGTTCTCATCACTTCAAGTTAAACTTGAAGGTGAAATGAATAACATAGGTTCTAACCGCAAGTCATGTAACAGTCAACCTCATTTGCTTGATACGTTCAACTATTTTGGAACAAATCGATAGGATGTGAACTTTCTATACTTCATCAATAGCATTACTAAGTTTTAACTTACGCGTCCATGAAGGTTATGTGTTCTCAGTACACTTCGTCCTCATCACTTTAAGTTAAACCTTGATGGTGAAATGGATAACTTAGGTTCTAAACGCAAGTCATTGTAACAGTCAACCCTCATTTTCTTGATATGTTCAATCTTTTGGAACCAATCGATTTGAAGTGAATTTTTTTATACTTCATCAAACGCATTACTAAGTCTTAATTACGCGTCCATGAAGGTTATTGGGTCTTCAGTCAGTGCTCTAATCATTTCAAGTTAAACCTTGAAGGTG
The DNA here is from genome assembly GCA_022432975.1 of Begonia masoniana. NCBI lineage: Eukaryota > Viridiplantae > Streptophyta > Magnoliopsida > Cucurbitales > Begoniaceae > Begonia > Begonia masoniana. The sequence goes on along the minus strand of CM039505.1, from coordinate 42,660,462 downwards.
AAATGGATAACTTAGGTTCTAATCGAAAGTCATGTAACAGTCAACCTCCTGTTCTTGATACGTTCCACTCTTTTGGAAAAAATGGATTAAAGTGACCTTCCTAAACTTCATCAAACGCATTACTAAGTCTTAATTACGCGTCCATGAATGTTATTGGGTCCTCAGTACACGTCGTTCTCATCACTTCAGGTAAACCTTGAAGGTGAAATGGATAACTTAGGTTCTAACCCAGTCATGTAACAGTCAACCTCATTTGCTTGATACGTTCAACTCTTTTGGAACAAATCGATTGAAGTGAACTTTCTTATAGTTCATTAAGAGCATTAGTGAGTCTTAATTACGCGTCCATGAAGGTTATTGGGTCCTCAGTACACGTCGTTCTCATCAGTTCAAGTTAAACATTGAAGGTAAAATGGATAACTTAGTTTCTAACCACAAGTCATGTAACAGACAACCTCATTTGCTTGATACGTTCAACTCTTTTAGAACAAATCGATTGAAGTGAACATTCTTATACTTCATCAAGAGCATTACTAAGTCTTAATTACGCGTCCATGAAGGTTATTGGATCGTCAGTACATGTCGTTCCAATCACTTCAAGTTAAATCTTGAAGTTGAAATAGATAACTTAGGTTCTAACCACAAGCCCTGTAACAAGCAACCTCATTTGCTTGATAGGTTCAACTCTTTTGGAACAAATCGATTGAAGTGAACTTTGTTATACATGATCAAGAGCATTACTAAGTCTTAATTACACGTCCATGAAGGTTATTGGGTCCTCAGTACATGTCGTTCTCATTACTTCAAGTTACACCTTGAATGTGAAATGGATAACTTAGGTTCTAACCACAAGTCATGTAACAGTCAACCTCATTTGCTTGATAAGTTCAACTCTTTTAGAACAAATCGATGGAAGTGAACTTTTTTATACTTCATCAAGAGAAATACTAAGTCTTAATTACGCGTCCATAAAGGTTATTGGGACCGCAATACACGTCGTTCTCATCAATTAAAGTTAAACCTTGAAGGTGAAATGGATAACTTAAGTCTAATAACACAATCATGTAACAGTCAAACTATTTGCTATTACGTGTAAACCTCTTTTGGATCAAAATCATGAGTGGAAACGTTCCTACTTCATCAAGAGCAGTGATAAGTCCTTAATTACGACATCATGAAAGTTATTGGGTCTCCGTACACGTCGTTTCATCACTCAGTCAAACCTTGAAGGTAAGTGGCATCACTAGGTTATAACCACAAGTCATGTTAACAATCAAACCTATGTGCTTGATACGTTCTAAAAACTCTTGGGAACATGATTGAATGATGAAACTTCTTTAACTTTATCAAAATTATGACTATGTCTTTAGTTAACGTCCTGAAGGTAATTGGGGGGTTCTCAGTGTAAGTTGGTCTTATTCCTTCAAGTTAAATTGAAGGTTCAAATGATAACTTATGTTAAACCACAAGTCAGTAACAAGTCAATATTTGCTTTGTCACGTTCAACTCATTTGGACAACTCGATTGAATAACACGTTCTTATCTTTATCACCAATCTACTAGTCTAGTAACGTCATGAAGGTAATTGTGCCTCATTGTACGTCGTCTTATTACTTCAAGTTAACCTTGAAGGCAAATGGATAACTTATGTTATAACCACAAGTCATGCTAACAGTCAACCTCATTTGCTTGGTACGTTAACTCTTTTTGGAACAAATTGATGAGTGAACTTTCTATACTTCATCAAAGCATTACTAAGTTTAATTACTTGTACATGAAGGTTATTGGGTCCTCAGTACACGTTGTTCTCATCAGTTCAAGTTAAACCTTGAAGGTGAAATAGATAACTTAGGTCCTAACCACAAGTCATGTAACAGTCAACCTCTTTTGCTTGATACATTCAACTCTTTTGAAACAAATCGATTGCAGTGAACTTTCTTATACTTCATCCAACGCATTACTAAGTCTTAATTATGCGTCCATGAAGGTTATTAGGTCCTCAGTACTCGTCGTTCTCATTACTTCAAGTTAACCCTTGAAGGTTAAATGAATAACTTAGTTTCCAAAGACAATTCATGTAACAGTCAATCTCATTTGCTTGATATGTTCAACTCTTTTAGAACAAATCGATTGTAGTGAACTTTCTTATACTTCATCAAACGCATTACTAAGTCTTAATTACGCGTCCATGAAGGTTATTAGGGCCTCAGTACCCGTCGTTCTCATCACTTCAAGTTAAACCTTGAAGATGATATTGATAAATTAGGTTCTAACCACATGTCATGTAACAGTCAACCTCATTTACTTGATACGTTCAATTTTTTTGGAACAAACCGATTAAAGTGAACTTTTTTATACTTCATCAAACGCATTACTAAGTCTTAATTATGCGTTAGTGAAGGTTATTGAGTCCTCAGTACACGTCGCTTTAATCACTTCAAGTTAAACCTTGAATGTGAAATGGATAACTTAGGTTCTAATTACAAGTCATGTAACAGTCAACCTCATTTGCTTGATACGTTCAACTCTTTTGTAACAAATCGATTGAAGTGAACTTTTTTACACTTCATCAAAAGTATTACTAAGCCTTAACTACGCGTCCATGAAGGTTATTGGGTTCTCAGTACCCGTCGTTCTCATCACCTAAAGTTAAACCTTGAAGGTGAAATATACAAATTAGGTTCTAACCACAAGTCATGTAACAGTCAACCTCATTTGCTTGATACGTTCAACTGTTTTGGAACAAATCGATTGAAGTGAACTTTCTTATACTTCATCAAACGCATTTCTATGTCTTATTTACCCGTCCATGAAGGTTATTATATCCTCAGTACACGTCGTTCTCATTACTTAAAGTTAACCATTGAAGGTGAATTGGATAACTTAGGTTCTAACCACAAGTCATGTAACAGTCAACCTCATTTGCTTGATACGTTCAACTCTTTTAAAACAAATCGATTGAAGTGAACTTTCTTATACTTCATCGAACGCATTACTAAGTCTTAATTACGCGTCCATGAAGGTTATTTGGTCCTCAGTACACGTCGTTCTCATCACTTCAAGTTAAACCTTGAAAGTGAAATAGATAACTTAGGTTCTAACCACAAGTCATGTAACAGTCAACCTCATTTGCTTGATACGTTCAACTCTTTTAGAACAAATCGATGGAAGTGAACTTTCTTATACTTCATCAAGAGCATTATTAAGTCTTAATTATGCGTCCATGAAGGTTATTGGGTCCTCTGTACACATCGTTCTCATCACTTCAAGTTAAACCTTGAATGTGAAGTTGATAAATTAGGTTCTAACCACAAGTCATGTAACAGTCAACCTCATTTGCTTGATACGTTCAACTCTTATGGAACAAATCGATTGAAGTGAACTTTCTTATACTTCATCAAACGCATTACTAAGTCTTAATTACGCATCCATGAAGGTTATTGGGTTTTCAATACACGTCGTTCTCATCACTTCAAGTTAAACCTTGAAGGTGAAATGGATAACTTAGGTTCTAACCGCAAGTCATGTAACATTCAACCTCATTTCCTTGATACGTTCAACCCTTTTGGAAAAAATCGATTGAAGGGAACATACTTATACTTCATCAAACGCTTTACTTAGTCTTAATTACGCGTCGATGAAGGTTATTTGGTCCTCAGTACTCGTCGTTCTAATCGCTTCAAGTTAAACCTTGATGATGAAATTGATAACTTAGGTTATAACCACAAGCGATGTAACAGGGAACCTCAATTTCTTGATACGTTCAACTCTTTTGGAACAAATTTTTTGAAGTGAACTTTCTTATACTTCATCAAGAGTATTACTAACTTTTAACTACGCGTCCATGAAGGTTATTGGGTCCTCAGTACCCGTCGTTCTCATGCCTTCAAGTTAAACCTTGATGGTGAAGTTGATAAATTAGTGATGTGGGCGATGATGGCATTGAAGAAGAATTGGCCTAAGAAGAATACTTAACGAATTTAAAATACCAAATGGACCTATCACTAGAGCTCGGGCCAAGAAGCTTCAAGAAGAAGTCCAAAATAACTTATTTCAAGAATCTAGTCCCTTGGAAGAAATTGGCTTTAAAGTTATTAATGTGTTACAAATACAAATGGAGTTTGATTGGGCCCAAATGATCACAAATTAAGTAAAGAAGGCTCTAGAAAGTGCAATTTTGAAGTGACATCCACTAGGCATTTAATATTGGCATAGAGAAGGCTAAATGGTGTTTTGATGGTTTCCAAAGAAGGCTGAACCTATACCATATTAGCAGCAAAGTTCTTTCACATGTTTTCAAGGCTATTTAATGCCTATTCTAGAGTAATCTTGTAAGCCTATAAATACTTGGGAATTCTTCATTGTTAGACACGCTAGAATGAGAATTATCTTGTGAGAATTTCCTCCAAACTGTTCTTCTGTAGAACTTGCGGAAATTTCAAGTCTAACCACTTGATTTCCAATCCTTATAATATTGGTTTCTTGCTCTTCCATAGCAACGGGGTCAATATTCCTATCTTGATACTATTTCTTTCTAGTTCTCATATAACCACGGGGTCATTAGTCACTAAACTTTGAAACTGTTATTGGGCGATCTTGAAGTTGATTCCATCTATTGACGTTGGGTCTCACAAAAAGTTTGTTGAGGTTTGCATCATTTGGTATCAGAGCCTAGACATCCAATTGAGGTTTTGTTTATCGTCTAGTGCTTACTTTCTTTTTATTTCAATTTCCGCTTTGTTGTTGATCCATAATTTCATATCTTTGTTCTTGCTCCCATTTATAGTTTATCAAAAAAAAAAAGACAAAAAAAGACAAAAAAAAAGGGAAAAAAAGAGACAAAAAAAAAAGAAAAAAGAATTTTCTTTATTCTGTTATCAAATACTTTTTTGTTTCACACTCCGTGTTATCCATCTTATTGTGACCATATTTCTTCCATTCCTTCCTTTATTTTGCGCCCCATTACTTTCGTCTTTACTAAGAAATCTATATTTTAAGTGTGTTGGTTTTCATTTTTTTTGCATTGATATTTACCTTGCTTAGTTTTCTCAAGAACTTTGAGGAGGAAAGTGAGTGGTAAAAGGCAAAATTTGGAGAACTTATTAAAGGGTAAAAGCCGAAATCTATGTGAGTAAACACAAGTGCTCGAGAACCATATTTGAGTGTATACACGTGAGGGAGAGGAGAGGCCCTTTTCTTTAGACTTTTACACAGATTCTACAGCATGTCTGAAAGAGAAGGTGAAGCAACGCCAATGGATAGCAATTTGGTCTTAACTACGCGTCCATTAAGGTTATTGGGTCCTCAGTACACGTCGTTCTCATTACTTCAGGTTAAACCTTGAAGGTGAAATTGATAACTTAGTTTCTAACCATAAGTCATGTAACAGTCAACCTCATTTGCTTGATACGTTCAACTCTTTTGGAACAGGTAAAACTTCAAGGTGAAATGGATAACTTAGGTTCTAACCACAAGTCATGTAACAGTCAACCTCTTTGCTTGATACGTTCAACTCTTTTGGAACAAATCGATTGAGTGAACTTTCTTATACTTCATCAAGAGCATTACTAAGTCTTAATTACGCGTCCATGAAGGTTATTAGGTCCTTAGTACACGTCGTTCTCATCACTTCAAGTTAACCTTGAAGGTTAAATGGATAAATTAGGTTCTAACCACAAGTCATGTAACAGTCAACCTCATTTGCTTGATACGTTCAACTCTTTTGGAACAAATCGATTGAAGTGAACTTTCTTATACTTCATCAAGAGCATTACTAAGTTTTAATTACGCGTCCATGAAGGTTATTGGGTCCTCAGTACACGTCGTTCTCATCACTTCAAGTTAAACCTTGAAGGTGAAATGGATAACTTAGGTTCTAACCACAAGTCATGTAACAGTCAACCTTATTTGCTTGATATGTTCAACTATTTTAAAACAAATCGATTGAAGTGAACTTTCTTATTCTCATAAAGAGGGAAACTTTTCAAAAACCCTAAAGTTTCCTTACTACCTTCCATGAAGGGGTGGGGGGTTATTGGGTCCTCAGTACACGTCGTTCTCATCACTTCAAGTTAAACCTTGAAGGTGAAATGGATAACTTAGGTTCTACCACAAGTCATGTAACAGTCAACCTCATTTGCTTGATACGTTCAACTCTTTTGGAACAAATCGATTGAAGTAAACTTTCTTATACTTCATCAAGAGCATTACTAAGTCTTAATTACGCGTCCATGAAGGTTATTAGGTCCTCAGTACATGTCGTTCTCATCACTTCAAGTTAAACCTTGAAGGTTAAATGGATAACTTAGGTTCTAACCACAAGTCATGTAATAGTCAACCGCATTTGCTTGATACGTTAAACTCTTTTGGAACAAATCGATTGAAGTGAACTTTCTTATACTTCATCAAGAGCATTACTAAGTTTTAATTACGCGTCCATGAAGGTTATTGGGTCCTCAGTACGCGTCGTTCTCATCACTTCAAGGTAAACCATGAAGGTGAAATGGATAACTTAGGTTCTGATCAAAAGTCATGTAACAGTCAACCTCATTTGCTTGATACGTTCAACTATTTTAAAACAAATCGATTAAGTGAACTTTCTTATTCTTCATAAAGAGAATTACTAAGTCTTAACTACGCGTCCATGAAGGTTATTGGGTCCTCAGTACACGTCGTTCTCATCATTACAAGTTAAACCTTAAAGGTGAAATAGATAACTTAGTTTCTAACCATAAGTCATGTAACAGTCAACCTCATTTGCTTGTTACATTCAACTCTTTTAGAGCAAATCGATTGAAGTAAACTTTCTTATACTTCATCAAGAGCATTACTAAGTCTTAATTATGCGTCCATGAAGGTTATTAGGTCCTCAGTACATGTCGTTCTCATCACTTCAAGTTAAACCTTGAAAGTGAAATGGATAACTTAGGTTCTAACCACAAGTCATGTAATAGTCAACCTCATTTGCTTGATACGTTGAACTCTTTTGGAACAAATCGATTGAAGTGAACTTCCTTATACTTCATTAAGAGCATTACTAGGTCTTAATTACGCGTCCATGAATGTTATTGGGTCCTCAGTACACGTCGTTCTCATCACTTCAAGTTAAACCTTGAATGTGAAATGGACAACTTAGGTTCTAACCACAAGTCATGTAACAGTAAACTTCATTAGTTTGATACGTTCAACATTTTTAGAACAAATCGATTGAGGTTAACATTCTTATACTTCATCAAGAGCATTTCTAAGTCTTAAATATGCGTCCATGAAGGTTATTAGGTCCTTAGTACACGTCGTTCTCATCATTTCAAGTTAAACATTGAAGGTTAAATTGATAAATTAGGTTCTAACCACAAGTCATGTAACAGTCAACCTCATTTGCTTGATACGTTCAACTCTTTTGGAACAAATCGATTGAAGTGATCTTTCTTATACTTCATCAAGAGCATTACTAGGTCTTAATTACACGTCCATGACGGTAATTAGGTCCTTAGTACTTGTCGTTCTCATCACTTCAAGTTAAAATTTAAAGGTGAAATGGATAACTTATTGATGCAAACCTCAACAAACTTGTTGTGAGACCCAACGTCAATAGATGGAATCAACTTCAGGATCGCCCAATAGTAGTTTCAAAGTTTAGGACTAATGACCCCGTGGTTATATGACAACCAGAAACCAATAGTATCAAGAAAGGAATATTGACCCCGTTGCTATGGAAGAGCAAGAAACCAATATTATAAGGGTTGGAAATCAAGTGGTTGCACTTGAAATTTCCGCAAGTTCTACAGAACAACAGTTTGGAGGAAATTCTCACAAGATAATTCTCATTCTAGTGTGTCTTACAATGAAGAACTCCCAAGTATTTATAGGCTTACAAGAATAGTCTAGAATAGGCATTAAATAGCCTTGAAAACATGAGAAAGAACTTTGCTTCTAATATGGTCTAGGTTCAGCCTTCTTGTAAACCATCAAAACACCTTTTGGCCTTCTCTATGCCAATATTAAATGCCTAGTGGATGTCACTTCGAAATTACTCATTCTAGAGCCTTCTTTGCTTAATTTGGGCCTAATCAAACTCCATTTGTATTTGTAACACATTAATAACTTTAAGGCCCATTTCTTCAAGTGGTCTTGGTTCTTGAAATAAGTTATTTTGGACTTCTTCTTGTAGCTTCTTGGCCCGAGCTCTAGTGATAGGTCCATTTGGTATTTTCAACTCCATTAAGTATTCTTCTTGGCCCAACTCTTCTTCAATGTCATTCTTGCCCACATCATTCTCCCTCTCTTGAAAAGGATTCGTCCTCGAATCTGGACCTACATAGAAAGGAGAGAGGTCAGTTACATTAAAAGTAGCACTCACTTGATAATCAGCTGGTAGATCAATGATATAAGCATTATCATTAATCTTTTCCAAAACTTGGAATGGTCCTATCTCCACGAGGATTGAGTTTACACTTTCTTTGTTGGGGAAAACGTTCTTTACGAAAATGAACCCAAACCAAATCTCCTTGTTGAAAAGTGATGTGCTTTCTTCCTTTGTTTGCATGGGCAGCAGCTTGCTCATTCCGTTTGATGATATGCTGACGTGCGTCTTCATGAAGTTTCTTTACCAATTCTGCCTTCTTCTTCCCATCTAGGCTAATGGTCTCATTAATAGGCAATGGAAGTAAATCCAATGGAGTTAACGGATTAAAACCATAAACAATTTCAAAAGGAGAATAAGAAGTAGAAGAATGCATTGTTCTATTGTAAGCAAACTCAATAAAAGGAATACAATCTTCCCATGATTTTAAATGATTCTTTATTACTGCTCGTAAAAGAGTTCCTAGGGTCCTGTTTACAACCTCGGTTTGTCCATCGGTTTGTGGGTGACAAGTAGTAGAAAATAGCAAAGTTGTCCCTAACTTACCCCACAGAACTCGCCAAAAATGGCTAAGAAACTTAGCGTCTCGATCACTAACTATTGTTTTTGGAACACCATGAAGACGAACTACTTCCTTAAAGAATAACTGAGCTATATGAGTGGCATCATCTGTTTTATTACATGGGATAAAATGTGCCATCTTTGAAAATCTATCCACCACAACAAAAATTGAATCTTTCCCATTTTAGTTCTTGGTAACCCTAACACAAAATCCATAGAAACATCAATCCAAGGATGACAAGGAACAGGTAAAGCCTGGTACAATCCATGAGGTTTTACTCTAGATTTTGCTTTTCTACAAGTTATGCATCTATTGCAAATTCTCTCTACATCCCTCTTCATATGTGGCCAAAAGAAATGTTCTTTCAAAATTTCTAAGGTTTTAAGAATTCCAAAATGTCCCATAAGACCCCCCCCCCCCCCCCCCATGTGACTCTCGAACAAGCAATTCACGCAAAAAACATTGTGGAATGCAAAGTCTATTTTCTCGAAACAAATATCCTTCTTGTTTGTAAAACTTTTCAAAAGGTTTTGTTTCTGTGGCTTCAAACCAAGTTGAAAAATCAGGATCTTTTGGATATAATTCTTTGATGTGCTCAAAACCCAAAAATTTAGTGGAAAGGGTAGAAAGAAGAACATACCTTCGAGATAAAGCATCAGCTACAATATTGTCTTTACCTTGTTTGTATTGGATGGTATATGGAAACATTTCAATAAATTCAATCCAGCGAGCATGTCGTCGATTCAACTTACCTTGACCTTTTAAGTGCTTCAATGATTCATGGTCGGTATGAATGACAAATTCCTTAGACCACAAGTAATGTTGCCAAGTTTCCAGAGCTCTCACTAATGCATAAAGTTCTTTGTCATAGGTGGAGTAATTCAAAGCAGCTCCATTAAGTTTCTCACTGAAATAGGCAATGGGTCTCTTGTCTTGCATGAGTACGGCACCTATACCAATACCAGAAGCATCACATTCGATTTCAAAGGTTTTGGAAAAATCTGGTAAGAGAAGTAAAGGAGAAGTACTTAACTTTTCTTTTAAAGTGTTGAAAGCCTTCTCTTGTGAATCACCCCATTTGAACCCAACACTTTTCTTGATAATTTCCGTCAATGGAGCAGCAATGGTGCTAAAGTTTGGAACAAACCTTCGATAGAATCCAGCCAAACCATGGAAACTTCTAACTTCAGTGATGTTAGTGGGCGTAGGCCAATCTTTGATAGCCTTAACTTTCTCTTCATCTACTTCCACACCTTTGGAACTTACAACAAAACCAAGAAACTCAACCTTGTCTTTGCAAAAGCTGCACTTTTTAAAGTTAGCAAACAACTTTTCATGTTTCAAAACATTAAGTACACATCTCAGGTGTTCAATATGTTCATTCAAGTGTTTGCTGTAAACTAGAATATCATCAAAATAAATAACAACAAACTTTCCAATGTAAGCACGTAAAACATGATTCATTAAACGCATAAAAGTACTTGGTGCGTTAGTCAACCCGAAAGGCATTACTAGCCACTCATACAAACCATGTTTTGTTTTGAAAGCAGTTTTCCATTCATCACCTTCTTGCATACGAATTTGATGATAACCACTTTTTAAATCAATCTTTGAAAAGATAGTGGAACCATGCAATTCATCTAACATGTCATCTAATCGAGGTATGGGATGTCGATACTTTACCGTGATTTTATTGATTGCTCGGCAATCGACGCACATTCTCCAAGTTCCATCTTTCTTAGGGACCAACAAGACAGGAACCGCACATGGACTCATGCTTTCTCGAACATGTCCTTTGGCTAGCAGCTCTTCAACTTGCCTTTGAAGTTCCTTTGTTTCTTCTGGATTACTTCGATAGGCGGGTCGATTAGGAATGGTAGCTCCTGGAATGAAATCAATTCGATGCTCAATGCCTCTTATTGGTGGCAATCCTGGTGGCGTTTCCTCAGGAAAGACATCTTCAAATTCCTGCAAAAGAGCAACTGCTACAGTAGGCAAAGGATTATCAGTGTTAGTTGTTAAGAAATAAGCCTCTTTGTACAAGATCAACATCATTGTTTTTTCTGATTTGAAGGCACTCTTAATCTCTCTCTCTTTTGTAAGGAAATTCACTGCCTTTTTTTCTTTTTCAAGAGGGACCTGACTCTTTTCTCTCTTCTTCTCACATTTTCTCTCTTCTCTCTCACTTTCTTTTGAACTCTCATGCTCACTCTCACATTGTTTTGTATTAGCTGTGACAGATTTTTTAATTTGACATTGCTCTTCGAAAACTTGATGGGGTGGTAACGGAGCTAGAGTAATACTTCGTCCATCCTTGGTAAAGCTGTACCGATTCTTGTATCCATCATGGGTGGTGCGTCTATCAAATTGCCATGGTCTTCCAAGCAATATATGGCTTGCTTGCATAGGAACAACATCACAAAGAACTTCATCTGAATATTTGCCAATTGAAAATGAGACAAGAACCTGTTTTGTTACCTTCATTTCTCCACTTTCATTGAGCCATTGGAGACGATATGGTCGAGGGTGTTTTAGAGTCTTTAATCCAAGCTTGTCCACCATCATCTTACTTGCAACATTCACACAACTTCCTCCATCTATGATTAAACCACAAACCTTTTCTTTAACATGGCAGCGCGTATAGAAAATGTTTTCACGTTGTTGACGGTCATCATCTTCTATAGTTTGAATATGGAGGGTTCGAAGAACTACTAAGGCTTGGCCAACAACTGCATGTTCGGTATCACTAGCTTCTTCAAGTGGTGGCATAACTTCATTGTCACTTTCTTCTTCAGAAACAATATCCCCATTATTTAACAAAATCATAGTTCTTTTATTTGGGCATTGTGAAGAAATATGACCAATTCCATGACATTTAAAACACTTTATATCTCGATTTCTCTGGGTTGGGGTATAACTCGTACCTTTTTCAACCTGCTTGGCCATCACTTTTTCATCTTTTGGCTTGGAAGTCGACTGCTCTTCTTGCCTTAGAGTAGAGTTCCATTTTGACTTCCCACTCAAAGAAGTAAAAGTTTCTTGCTTGGAGGTTGATCTTCCTCCTCTTTTGAGCTGCCTTTCAACCTTCATGGCCATGTGGACAACCTCTTCAAGTTCCACGTAGTGCTGCAATTCTACAATATTTGCAATTTCACGATTGAGACCACAAATGAACCGAGCCATGGTTGCTTCTCGATCTTCCTCAACATTGGCACGAATCATGGATATTTCCATCTCTTTATGGTACTCCTCAACAGATTTTGAACCCTGTTTAAGGCTTTGCAATTTTAAGTGTAAATCTCTATAATAATGTGAAGGAACAAACCTTCGTCTCATGGCAGCTTTCATGTCTTCCCAATTGTCGATTGGAATTTCTCTATTTCTTCGTTTGGTTAGGAGCACTTGGTCCCACCAAGCAATTGCGTAATCAGTGAAAGAAACAGCTGCAAGTTTAACTTTTTTTTCCTCCGAATAGTTATGGCAATCAAAAACAAGTTCAACCTTTCGTTCCCATTCAATGTAAACGTCCGGGTCATTTTTACCTTGAAATGATGGGATAGAGAGTTTAATCGCACCTGTGTTGTTGTCAGTAAAATTTCTTTCTCGGTATTGACGTCTTTGTCTTGGCCTATGATCTCTTTCTCTTCTTATGGAGGCTACTTCGTCAAAATCCTCATACTCTTCAGCATAATCGCCCATGGGATTAACTGCAGTAACGAAGGGTCGTCTAGTTGGCTGTCTTTCTTGGGGCATGGCACCTTGTTGAATTTGATTAATGCGTTCATCACTACGATCCAATCGGTCTCGAATCTCTTCAAATTGGACGTTCATCCTCTGGAATTGTTGCTGCATGGCTTGGATGACCAAATTGCTATCCATTGGTGTTGCTTCACCTTCTCTTTCAGACATGTTGTAGAATCTGTGTAAAAGTGTAAAGAAAAGGACCTCACCTCTCCCTCACGTGTATACACTCAAATATGGTTCTCGAGCACTCGTGTTTACTCACAGAGATTTTGGCTTTTACCCTCTAATAAGCTCTCCAACTCTTGCCTTTTACCACTCACTTTCCTCCTCAAAGTTCTTAAGAAAACTAAGCAAGGCAAATATCAAAGCAAAACAAATGAAAACCAACACACTTAAAATATAGATTTCTTAGTAAAGATGAAAACAATGGGGCGCAAAATAAAGGAAGGAATGGAAGAAATATGGTCACAATATGATTGATACCACGGATTTTGAAACAAAAATATATGATAAAGAAATTTCTTTTTCCTCTTTTCTTTTCTTCTTTTTTTTTCTCTTTTTTTTGTCTTTTTTTTTTCTCTTTTTTTTTTTTTTTTTTTTTTGATAAACTATCAATAGGAGCAAGAACAAAGATATGAAATTATGGGTCAACAACAAAGAGGAAATTGAAATAAAAAGAAATTAAGCACTAAACGATAAACAAAACCTCAATTGGATGTCTAGTCTCTGATGATATGTCCCACATCGGAAATGGAGTGTCTCCTGGCACAGGATATAACGGCAGGGTCAAACCTCCCCCCTTAAGTGCGCTTTTGGGCGGAGTTAGGGTTCTGTGCCTTATCATTTGGTATCAGAGCCACCATCTCTGTTCCCCGGTGTCGCTTGAGGTTCGACAGATTGCCGACCGAGGCGGTCGGGTCTCAAGGGGGTGGGGATGATATGTCCCACATCGGAAATGGAGTGTCTCCTGGCACAGGATATAATGGCAGGGTCAAACCTCCCCCCTTAAGTGCGCTTTTGGGTGGAGTTAGGGTTCTGTGCCTTATCACTTATGTTCTAACCACAGGTCATGTAACAGTCAGCCGCATTTGCTCGATACGTTCAACTCTTTTGGAACAAATCGATTGAAGTGAACTTTCTTATACTTCATCAAGAGCATTACTAAGTGTTAATTACGCGTCTATGAAGTTATTGGGTCCTCTGTACACGTCGTTCTTATCACTTGAAGTTAAACTTTGAAGGTCAAATCGATAACTTAGGTTCTAACTACAAGTCATGTAACAGTCAACCTCATTTGCTTGATACGTTTAACTTTTTTGTAACAAATCCAACGAAGTGAGCTTTATTATACTTCATCAAGAGCATTACTAAGTCTTAACTACGCGTCCATGAAGGTTATTGAGTCCTTTATACACGTCGTTCTCATCACTTCTAGTTAAACATTGAAGGTTAAATTAATAGATTAGGTTCTAACCACAAGTCATGTAACAGTCAACCGCATTTGCTTGATACATTCAACTCTTTTGGAACAAATCGATTGAAGTGAACTTTCTTATACTTCATCAAGAGCATTACTAAGTCTTAATTACGCATCCATAAAGGTTATTAAGTCCTTAGTACACGTCGTTCTCATCACTTCAAGTTAAACCATGAAGGTGAAATGGATAACATAGGTTCTCACCACAAATCATGTAACAGTCAACTTTAGAACAAATCGATTGAAGTTAACAATCTTATTCTTCATCAAGAGCATTAATAAGTCTTAATTACGCGTCCATGAAGTTATTAGGTCCTCAGTACACGTCGTTCTCATCATTTCCAGTTAAACATCGAAGGTTAAATTGATAAATTAGGTTCTAACCACAAGTCATGTATTAGTCAACCACATTTGCTTGATACGTTCAACCCTTTTGGAATAAATCGATTGAAGTGAACTTTCTTATACTTAATCAAGAGTATTACTAAGTCTTAACTACGCGTCCATGGAGGTTATTGGGTCCTCAGTACACGTTGTTCTCATCAATTCAAGTTGAACCTTGAAGGTGAAATGGATAACTTAGGTTCTAACCACAAGTCATGTAACAGTCAACCTCATTTGCTTTATACGTTCAACTCTTTCGGAACAAATCGATAGAAGGGAACTTTCTTATACTTCATCAAGAGCAGTACTAAGTCTTACTTACGCATCCATGAAGGTTATTTGCTCCTCAGTACACGTTGTTCTCATCACTTCAAGTTAAACCTTGAAGGTGAAATGGATAACTTAGGTTCTAACCACAAGTCATGTAACAGTCAATCTCATTTTCTTGATACGTTCAACTCTTTTGGAACAAATCGATTGAAGTGAACTTTCTTATACTTCATCAAGAGCATTACTAAGTCTTAATTACGCGTCCATGAAGGTTATTGGGTCCTCAGTACACGTCGTTCTCATCACTTCAAGTTAAACTTTGAAGGTGAAATGGATAACTTAGGTTCTAACCACAAGTCATGTAACAGTCAACCTCATTTGCTTGATACGTTCAACTCTTTTGGAACAAATCGATTGAAGTGAACTTTCTTATACTTCATCAAGAGCATTACTAAGTCTTAATTACGCGTCCATGAAGGTTATTGGGTCCTCAGTACACGTCGTTCTCATCACTTCAAGTTAAACCTTGAAGGTGAAATGGATAACTTAGGTTCTAACCACAAGTCATGTAACAGTCAACCTCATTTGCTTGATACGTTCAACTCTTTTGGAACAAATCGATTGAAGTGAACTTTCTTATACTTCATCAAGAGCATTACTAAGTCTTAATTATGCGTCCATGAAGGTTATTGGGTCCTCAGTACACGTCGTTCTCATCACTTCAAGTTAAACCTTGAAGGTGAAATGGATAACTTAGGTTCTAAGCACAAGTCATGTAACAGTCAACCACATTTGCTTGATACGTTCAACTCTTTTGGAACAAATCGATTGAAGTGAACTTTCTTATACTTCATCAAGAGTATTACTAAGTCCTAATTATGCGTCCATGAAGGTTATTTGGTCCTCAGTACACGTCGTTCTCATAACTTCAAGTTAAACCTTGAAGGTGAAATGGATAACTTAGGTTCTAAGCAAAAGTCATGTATCAGTCAACCTTATTTGCTTGATACGTTCAACTCTTTTGGAACAAATCGATTGAAGTGAACTTTCTTATACTTCATCAAGAGCATTACTAAGTCTTATTTACGCATCCATGAAGGTTATTGGGTCCTCAGTACACGTCGTTCTCCTCACTTCAAGTTAAACCTCGAACGTGAAATGAATAAATTAGGTTCTAGCCACAAGTCATGTAACAGTCAACCTCATTTGCTTGATACGTTCAACTCTTTAGGATCAAATTGATTGAAGTGAACTTTCTTATAATTCATCAAGAGGATTACTAAGTCTTAATTACGCATCCAAGAAGGTTATTGGGTTATCTGTACACGCCGTTCTCTTCACTTCAAGTTAAACCTTGAAGGTAAAATGGATAAATTAGGTTCTAGCCACAAGTCATGTAACAGTCAAACTCATTTGCCTGATACGTTCAACTCTTTTAGATCAAATCGATTGAAGTGAAGTTTCTTATATTTCATCAAGAGCATTACTATGTCTTAATTACTCGTCCATAAGGGTTATTGGGTCCTAAGTACACGTCGTTCTCATCACTTTAAGTTAAACCTTGAAGGTGAAATGGATAATTTAGATTCTACCTACAAGTCATGTAATAGTCAACCTCATTTCCTTAGAGCGTTCAGCTATTTTGGAACAAATCGATTGAAGTGAACTTTCTTATACTTCATCAAGAGCATTATTAAGTCTTAATTACGCGTCCATGAAGGTTATTGGGTCCTCAGTACACGTCGTTCTTATCACTTCAAGTTAAACCTTGAAGGTAAAATGGATAAATTAGGTTCTAACCACAAGTCATGTAACAGTCAACCTCTTTTGCTTGATACGTTCAACTCTTTTGGAACAAATCGATTGAAGTGAACTTTCTTATATTTCATCAAGAGCATTACTAAATCTTAATTACGCGTCCATGAAGGTTATTGGGTCCTAAGTACACGTCGTTCTCATCACTTCAAGTTAAACCTTAAAGGTGAAATGGATAACTTAGGTTCTATCTACAAGTCATGTAACAGTCAACCTCATTTGCTTCATACGTTCAACTCTTTTGGAACAAATCGATTGAAGTGAACTTTCTTATACTTCATCAATAGCATTACTAAGTCTTAATTACGCTTCAATGAAGGTTATTGGGTCCTCAGTACTCGTCGTTCTCTTCACTTCAAGTTAAACCTTGAAGGTGAAATGGAACTTAGGTTCTAACCACAAGTCATGTACAGTCATCTCATTTTCTTGATACGTTCAACTCCTTTTGGAACAAATCGATTAAAGTGAACTTTCTTATACTCATCAAGAGCATTACTAAATCTAATTACACGTCCATGACGGTTATTGTGTCTTCTGTACAAGTCGTTCTCATCACTTCAAGTTAAACTTTGAAGGTGAAATGGATAACTTAGGTTCTAACCACAAGTCATGTAACAGACAACCTCATTTGCTTGATACATTTAACTTTTTTGCAACAAATCCATTGAAGGGAACTTTCTTATACTTCATCATGACCATTACTAAGTCTTAACTACGCGTCTATGAAGGTTATTAGGTGCTCAGTACACGTCGTTTCGATCACTTCAAGTTAAACCTTGAAGGTGAAATAGGATAACTTAGTGCTAACCCACCAAGTCATGTACAGTTCAACCTCATGTCCTGGATACGTTCAACTCTTTTGGAACAAATCGATTGAAGTGAACTTTCTTATACTTCATCAAGAGCATTACTAAGTCTTAATTACGCGTCCATGAAGGTTATTGGGTCCTCAGTACACGTCGTTCTCATCACTTCAAGTTAAACCTTGAAGGTGAAATGGATAACTTAGGTTCTAACCACAAGTCATGTAACAGTCAACCTCATTTCCTTGGAACGTTCAAATCTTTTGGAACAAATCGATTGAAGTTAACTTTCTTATACTTCATCAAGAGTATTACTAAGTCTTAATTACGCGTCTATGAAGGTTATTAGGTCCTCAGTACACGTCGTTCTCTTCACTTCAAGTTAAACCTTGAAGGTGAAATAGATAAATTAGGTTCTAACCACAAGTCATGTAACAGTAATACTCATTTGCTTGATACGTTCAACTCTTTTGGATCAAATCGATTGAAGTGAACTTTCTTATACTTCATCAACAACATTACTAAGTCTTAATTACGCGTCCATGAAGTTATTGGCGTCCTCAATACACGTCGTGTCATCACTTCAAGTTAAAACTTTGAACGTGAAATGGATAATTAGGTTCTAACCACAAGTCATTTACAGTTAACCTCATTTGCTTGATACGTTACGTTCTTTGGAACAATATCGATTGAAGTTAAGGTTCTTATACTTCCTCAACGCATTTACTTAAGTCTTAGTTACGCGTCCATGAAGCTTTATTGTTTCTCAATACACGTCGTTGCTTTTCACACTTCAAGTGAAACCATTTGAACGTGAAATGGATACGATTAGGTTCTAACCACAAGTCATGTCACATTACCCTCATTTGCTTGATACGGTTAAGTTCTTTTCTGGCAAAAATCGATTGGTAGTGAAGTTTCTTATACTTCGTCAAACGCATTACTAAGTCATAGTACGGTCCCATGAACGGCTTATTGGGCCGCTAACACGTCGTTGTCACACTTGAAGTTTAAAAACATTGAAGTGAGATGATAACTTAGGTTCTAACCACAAGTCATGTAACAGTCAATCTCATTTGCTTGATACGTTCAACTCTTTTGGAACAAATCGATTGAAGTGAACTTTCTTATACTTCATCAAGAGCATTACTAAGTCTTAATTACGCGTCCATGAAGGTTATTGGGTCCTCAGTACACGTCGTTCTCATCACTTCAAGTTAAACCTTGAAGGTAAAATGGATAACTTAGGTTCTAACCACAAGTCATGTAACAGTCAACCTCATTTGCTTGATACGTTCAACTCTTTTGGAACAAATCGATTGAAGTGAACTTTCTTATACTTCATCAAGAGCATTACTAAGTCTTAATTACGCATCCATGAAGGGTATTTTGTCCTAAGTACCCATTTTTCTCATCACTTCAAGTTAAACCTTGAAGGTAAAATGGATAACTTAGGTTCTAACTGTAACGATAACTTTTCCCAACAAGATATTGTCCGCTCTGGGGATTTGGCCGCAGCCCAATATCCTCTTGATGCGAACCACGCCAACGATGTGACGATGACCCACGATCAAAATATTGGCGCCGTCGCTAACCCAGAATCTACAAGTTCGAAAAGGAAATCCTTGACCCGAAATCTATATAGATCCGAACCTTGGAATGAGGAGGACGCCACAAACGAATATGCCTGTTCGTTTGATAAGTCAGATTTTGAACGCCACAAGGAGAACCTTGATAAGTTCGGAGTTTCTTCAAGAAACTAAGAGAAATTCTCTCACAATTAGATAAAACCTGAATTCTCCCTTAAATCAAATAGTTTTGCCATTAAATAGGCTACACATTAAAATTAAATTAAATAATTAAAAAAAACGAAAATAAAAATAAAATAACTAATAAAATCGTGAGATAATGATCATTGGCTTGATCAGATGTCATCTCATGTTTAAACTCCATTTGAACGTAATTTGAATAGATTCAGCTGGATAAGATCTTTTTCTACTAGATTTGTTTGATTTGCATGTGCTTTGCATGTGACTTTTTAATTCCTCATATACGCATGTGCTTGGCGCATGTCCTCTTTAATTCTTACTTGTGCATGTGCATTGCACCTCCCTTTCTTCAAAAGATCTTCCAATAATCTTGGGCTTCTTGCTCTTGTCATTGGGCCCGCTGTATCTTCAATTGGATCCTTATTCTTGGGCTTTGACTTGGTCTGAACTTGGATCACATCATTCCCTCCCCCTTCGAAAAGATTCGTCCTCGAATCTCCTGCATCATATAAAAACAAATTAGTAAAATTAAAACATGTGCTTACATTACCGTATTCACTCAGTTGGTTGATCTTGTAAGCGGTGTCGTTGATGCGCTCTAGGAATTGGAAAGGTTTATCTCCTCGAGGTTGTAGCTTGTTATTCTGTTTGTTTGGAAACCTTTCTTTTTGTTGACGTAGCCAAACCAAATCTCCGGGTTCAAAAATAAGTCTTACCATTGAATGAAATTTCTTAGCAAATTCATCTTTTTTACTTTCATGCACAAGAACAAACTTATTAGTAAACGGAGTTAATAAATTTAACAGATTTAATAGATTAAAATCATCAATAATATCAAACAGTGAATAATATCGAATAGAAATAAAATCCTTTAAAACGCAAAAATCATATTGGAAACTCGCAAAATATATATCTACAATTTTGTCATAAAACAAGTTGTGTGCAAAGTAATCAATGACAAATTTTCCAATAAAATAATTTTGCATATTATCTATCGACCTTATACATATAATAGGTGCAATATAAAAATCATATGGCCTTACCAACCACTCAAACCTGTTTGATGTTTCTGGTTGACTTGGAACTAACGTACTTAGTACGAGATCTTTTTGCTTCTTAATCTCCCTCAACGGAGAAATTTCTCTTCGAAACTCCTCGAAAATTTCATATTTATTTTTCTGCAAAAGAAAAGAAACAACACTTGGAAGAAAACTGGGTAAGTCGTTAGATGATAAATAAACATCTTTATATAAAAGCAAAATCATCTCACGCTTATCCTCACTTTTGTTCATCAACACGATTTGTTTCTCACTTGACTTTTGTTCACTCTCTTCCTCGGTTTTTATCTCTTTTCCCTCAATTTTTCTCTCTTGCTCCCTCGGCTTTTCATCCCTCTTTGTGCTATTTTCAACTATTTTTCTTTCTCCACTTGCTTTTTCTATTTTGGCATCTTTTTCAACTAATTTCTTTTCACCTTTTTCTTTCTCCCTCTCATCCTTAATGATTTGAAATTCTTTCGTGATCCTCTCTTGATCTTCTCGATCCTCTTTGACGTTGGCCCGTATCATCGTCATCTCCCCATGCTTGTAATACTCATCTACACTTCGACTCCCTTGCCGAAGAGTTTGCAATTTGTTGTGTAGATCACGCCGGTAATGACTCGGTACAAATCGACGTCGCATCACTCTCTTCATCTCTGCCCAACTCTCAATAGGAAGGTCTCCATCTTGCTTTCGATCGAGACACAACTTGTCCCACCACACTATCGCATACTGTGTAAATTCTATGGCAGCAAGCTTCACTTTCTTTCGCTCAGAGTAATTGTGGCAATCAAAAATTAGCTCTATTTTCCGCTACCAGTCCAGGTACTCCTCCGGATCTCTTTTTCCTCGAAACTCAGGAATCTTCATCTTGATGTTTCCCAAATTATAATCGAGTCGGCCTCGGTCTTGTCTTGCACGGTCATTCCCATGTCTTCCACGACTACCCACAGACACCCTATCAAGATCGTCCTCCACGTCTCTCTCATTAATTTCATCGATCTCTTCCGCAAGGACTTGCCTCCGCTGATTTCTTTTCTGTGCATTCTGTTGAGCCTGGGGTTGTACTCGTGCCACAATCTGTTCCACTTGATCAATTCGCTCGTGGAACTCATTAATCCCTTGTCTCACCAGCCGCCTCATCTCCCCCATGATCGATTCCATTTGTAAATTTGGAATGTTAGCTGGTCGTTGATTGTCTTCTGCGTCGGACATGGCTAGGTATTCTCTGCAAGAACGTAGAAGGTGAAGTAAAATAGGACCTCACAACACTCCCTCACGTGTTTCACTCGAAAATGTGGAAAATCACTCAATTTCACTCGTGTTTACTCTCAATAATATTGGCTTTACCTTTAGATATGCTCACCCACTCGTGCCTTTTCCACTCGATTTTTTTTTTTTTTTTTTTTTTTTTTTTTTTTTTTTTTTTTTTTTTTTTATAAGGAAAACTAATCAAATAGTAATAAATGAGTTTTCCTGCAATAACAAAAACTGACAACCCAAAATAAAAGAACAAAAAAATAAATAAATAATGGCAAAATAAGTACTACAATTACGAAACAAATAAGAAAGTAAAAGGTGAAGAAATATAGGACCTCACAGCACTCCCTCACGTGTTTCACTCGAAATGAAGAAAAAATCACTCAATTGCACTCGTGTTTACACTCAATAATATGGCTGTTACCCTCTAATATTCTCACTCACTCGTGCCTTTTTCCACTTGAATTCTCTTTGATTTCTTTCGAAACTAACCGAATAGTAATGGAAGTTCACAAGTGGCGAACTAAACAAGACAAACCAAAATAACAGACACTACAATTAGTGATGAAAGAACTAGCTCAAATAATCAGAATAGTATAAGTATGCAAAGGAACAATCCAATGAGGTAAGGTAGTTGAATAGATTTAGAGAAACACATTTTTTTTTTTTTTTTTTGAATTTGTAACCGATTGGTAACCGAATTTGTAACAGAATTGGTAACCGAATTTGTAACCGAATTTGTAACCGAATTGGTAACTGAATTTGTAGATAACTTTTAGTGCCCAACCAGATCGGAATTTTACGTTTAGGTACGATTTGGAAAGATCAAAATCTCATCTAACAACTTAAAGAATAACACTTTCGCAATCGGAATCGTTATCAAGATGAAAACTGCGAAATACTTTTGAGAATCACCAATCCTTGACAGTTACAAAATTTCACTTTTGAATAAGCAAACAAGATCCGATTTTGACGTTTCAACATAGATCAGAAAGCTGACACGACGTTCTATGATTCATATGGAGACGATGTTTTCGTTTGACGCATATTTGAATAGCGAATCATCGAAATAAATTGAAATAGATTTCAAGACTCAAGATTAAAATTTCTGAAACAAAACAAAACGGAAAGGAGGGATAGAACCTGACGAACTCGATTTGGCTTTGATACCAAATGATGCGAACCACGCCAACGATGTGACGATGACCCACGATCAAAATATTGGCGCCGTCGCTAACCCAGAATCTACAAGTTCGAAAAGGAAATCCTTGACCCGAAATCTATATAGATCCGAACCTTGGAATGAGGAGGACGCCACAAACGAATATGCCTGTTCGTTTGATAAGTCAGATTTTGAACGCCACAAGGAGAACCTTGATAAGTTCGGAGTTTCTTCAAGAAACTAAGAGAAATTCTCTCACAATTAGATAAAACCTGAATTCTCCCTTAAATCAAATAGTTTTGCCATTAAATAGGCTACACATTAAAATTAAATTAAATAATTAAAAAAAACGAAAATAAAAATAAAATAACTAATAAAATCGTGAGATAATGATCATTGGCTTGATCAGATGTCATCTCATGTTTAAACTCCATTTGAACGTAATTTGAATAGATTCAGCTGGATAAGATCTTTTTCTACTAGATTTGTTTGATTTGCATGTGCTTTGCATGTGACTTTTTAATTCCTCATATACGCATGTGCTTGGCGCATGTCCTCTTTAATTCTTACTTGTGCATGTGCATTGCACCTCCCTTTCTTCAAAAGATCTTCCAATAATCTTGGGCTTCTTGCTCTTGTCATTGGGCCCGCTGTATCTTCAATTGGATCCTTATTCTTGGGCTTTGACTTGGTCTGAACTTGGATCACATCACCTCTCCTCACGGTTTAGTTTGGCGAGAACTTCTCAGAAGGTCACTCAACCTGGTATTACTCTCGCTGAAGCACTTTTAACTTCGTAGTTCTAATAGGATCCGTGGTCAATTGTGCTCCAAAACGCGTGTTACTATGTTGGGAGGGTCTCTTTACATATGTTTCATTTCCATATACTTCCCCAAGTGATGTGGGATTGTGACGACCACCTCTTTACGACTCGGGATTCGCCAATACTCGAGTCCAGGATTCACCAACACTCGGCTTAGGTCCCGAGGTTTGCCCCGCAGTCATAGACATACGTGCACATTCGAATCATCACAATAACTACAAATCATGTAACAGTCAACCTCATTTCCTTGGAACGTTCAACTCTTTTAGAACAAATCGATTGAAGTGAACTTTCTTATACTTCATCAACAGCATTTTTAAGTCTTAATTATGCGTCCATGAAGGTTATTGTGTCCTCAATACACGTCGTTCTCATTACTTCAAGTTAAACCTTGAAGGTGAAATGGATAACTTAGGTTCTAACCACAAGTCATTTAACAGTCAACCACATTTGCTTGATACGTTCAACTCTTTTAGAACAAATCGATTGAAGTGATCTTTTTTATACTTCATCAAAAGCATTACTAAGTCTTAATTACGCGTCCATGAAGGTTATTGGGTCCACAGTACACATCGTTCTCATCACTTCAAGTTAAACCTTGAAGGTGAAATGGATAAACTAGGTTCTAACCACAAGTCATGTAACAGTCAACCTCATTTGCTTAATACGTTCAACTCTTTTGGAACAAATCGATTGAAGTGAACTTTCTTATACTTCATCAAGAGCTTTCCTAAGTCTTAATTACTCGTCCATGAAGGTTATTGGGTCCTCAGTGCACGTCGTTCTCATTACTTCAAGTTAAACCTTAAAGGTGAAATGGATAACTTAGGTTTTAACCACAAGTCATTTAAAAGTCAACCTCATTTGCTTGATACGTTCAACTCTTTTGGAACAAATCGATTGAAGTGAACTTTCTTATACTTCATCAAGAGCATTATTAAGTCTTAATTACGCGTCCATGAAGGTTATTGGGTCCTCAGTACACGTCGTTCTCATCACTTCAAGTTAAACCTTGAAGGTGAAATGGATAACTTAGGTTCTAACCACAAGTCATGTAACAGTCAACCTCATTTCCTTGATACGTTCAACTATTTTGGAACAAATCGATTGAAGTGAATTTTCTTATACTTCATCAAGAGGAATACTAAGTATTAATTACGCGTCCTTGAAGATTATTGGGTCCTCAGTACACGTCGTTCTCATCACTTCAAGTTAAACTTTGAAGGTGAAATGGATAACCTAGTTTCTAACCACAAGTCATGTAACAGTCAACCTCATTTGCTTGATACGTTCATCTCTTTTGGAAAAAATCGATTGAAGTGAACTTTCTTATACTTCATCCAGAGCATTACTAAGTCTTAATTACGCGTACATAAAGGTTATTGGGTCCTCAGTACATGTCGTTCTCATCACTTCAAGTTAAACCTTGAAGGTGCAATGGGTAAATTAGGTTGTAACGGTCAACCTCTTTTGCTTGATACGTTCAACACAGTTGGAACAAATCGATTGAAGTGAACTCTTTTATACTGGATTAAGAGCATTACTAAGTCTTAATTACGCATCCATGAAGGTTATTGCGTCCTCAGTACACGTTGTTCTCATCACTTCAAGTTAAACCTTGAAGGTGAAATGGATAACTTAGGTTCTAACCACAGGTCATGTAACAGTCAACCTCATTTGCTTGATACGTTCAACTCTTTTGGAACAAATCGATTGAAGTGAACTTTCTTATACTTCATCGAGAGCATTAATAAGTCTTAATTACGCGTCCATAAAGGTTATTGGGTCCTCAGTACACGTCGTTCTCTTCACTTCATGTTTAACCTTGAAGGTGAAATGGATAAATTATGTTCTAACCACAAGTCATGTAACAGTCAACCTCATTTTCTTGATACGTTCAACTCCTTTGAAACAAATCGATTGAAGTGAACTTTCTTTTACTTCATCAATAGCATTACTAAGTCTTAATAACGCGTTAATGAAAGTTATTGGGTCCTCAGTACACGTCGTTCACATCACTTCATGTTAAACCTTGAAGGTGAAATGGATAACTTAGGTTCTAACAACAAGTCATGTAACAGTCAACGTCATTTCCTTGGAACGTTCAACTCTTTTGGAACAAATCGATTGAGGTGAACTTTCTTATACTTCATCAAGAGTATTACTAAGTCTTAATTACGCGTCCATGAAGGTTATTAGGTCCTCAGTACACGTCGTTCTCTTCACTTCAAGTTAAATCTTGAAGGTGAAATGGATAAATTAGGTTCTAACCACAAGTCATGTAACAGTAAAACACATTTGCTTGATACTTTCAACTCTTTTGGATCAAATCGATTGAAGTGAACTTTCTTATACTTCATCAACAACATTACTAAGTCTTAATTACGCGTCAATGAAGGTTATTGGATTTTAAGTACACGTCGTTCTCATCACATCAAGTTAAACCTTGAAAGTGAAATGGATAAATTAGGTTCTAACCACAAGTCATGTAACAGTCAAACTAATTTGCTTGATACGTTCAACTTTTTTGGATCAAATCGATTGAAGTGAACTTTCTTATATTTCAAAAAATGCATTACTAAGTCTTAATTACGCGTCCATGAAGGTTTTTGGGTCCTAAGTACACGTCGTTCTCATCACTTCAAGTTAAACCTTGAAGTTGAAATGGATAGCTTGGTTCTAACTACAAGTCAAGTAACACTCAACCTAATATTTCCTTGGAACGTTCAACTCTTTCAGAACAAATCGATTGAAGTGAACTTTCTTATACTTCATCAAGAGCATTACTAAGTCTTATTTACGCGTCCATGAAGGTTATTGGGTCCTCAGTACACGTCGTTCTCCTCACTTCAAGTTAAACCTCGAACGTGAAATGAATAACTTAGGTTCTAGACACAAGTCATGTAACAGTCAACCTCATTTGCTTGATACGTTCAACTCTTTTGGAACAAATCGATTGAAGTGAACTTTCTTATATTTCATCAAGAGCATTACTAAGTCTTAATTACGCGTCCATGAAGGTTATTGGGTCCTCAGTACACGTCGTTCTCATCACTTCAAGTTAAACCTTGAAGGTGAAATGGATAACTTAGGTTCTAACCACAAGTCATGTAACAGTCAACCTCATTTTCTTGATACGTTCAACTCTTTTGGAACAAATCGATTGAAGTGAACTTTCTTATACTTCATCAAGAGCATTACTAAGTCTTAATTACGCGTCCATGAAGGTTATTGGGTCCTCAGTACACGTCGTTCTCATCACTTCAAGTTAAACCTTGAAGGTGAAATGGATAAATTAGGTTCTAACCACAAGTCATGTAACAGTCAACCTCATTTGCTTGATACGTTCAACTCTTTTGGATCAAATCGATTGAAGTGAACTTTCTTATACTTCATCAAGAGTATTACTAAGTCTTAATTACGCATCCATGACAGGTTATTGGGTCTCTGTACACGTCCGTTCTCATCACTTCAAGGTAAACCTTGAAGGTGAAATGGATAAATTAGTTACTAACCACAAGTCATGTAACAGTCAAACTCATTTGCCTGATACGTTCAACTCTTTTAGATCAAATCGATTGAAGTGAACTTTCTTATATTTGATCAAGAGCATTACTAAGTCTTAATTACTCGTCCATGAAGGTTATTAGGTCCTAAGTACACGTCGTTCTCATCACTTCAAGTTAAACCTTGAAGGTGAAATGGATAACTTAGGTTCTACCTACAAGTCATGTAACAGTCAACCTCATTTCCTTAGAATGTTCAGCAATTTTGGAACAAATCGATTGAAGTGAACTTTCTTATACTTCATCAATAGCATTACTAGTCTAATTACGCGTCCATGAAGGTTATTGGGTCCTCAGTACACGTCGTTCTCATCACTTCAAGTTAAACCTTGAATGTGAAATAGATAACTTAGGTTCTAACCACAAGTCATGTCAGAGTCAACCTCATTTTCTTGATACGTTCAACTCTTTTGGAACAAATCAGCTGAAGTGAACTTCCTTATACTTCATCAAGAGCATTACTAAGTCTTAATTACGTGTCCATGAAGGTTATTGGGTCGTCAGTACACGTCGTTCTCATCACTTCAAGTAAAATCTTGAAGGTGAAATGGATAAATTAGGTTCTAACAACAAGTCATGTAACAGTCAAACTCATTTGCTTGATACGTTCAACTCTTTTTGATCAAATCGTTTGAAGTGAACTTTCTTATATTTCATCAAGAGCATTACTAAGTCTTAATTACGCGTCCATGAAGGTTATTGGGTCCTCAGTACACGTCGTTCTCATCACTTCAAGTTAAACCTTGAAGGTGAAATGGATAACTTAGGTTCTAACCACAAGTCATGTAACAGTCAACCTCATTTCCTTGGAACGTTCAACTCTTTTGGAACAAATCGATTAAAGTGAACTTTCTTATACTTCATCAAGAGCATTACTTAGTCTTAATTACGCGTCCATGAAGGTTTTTTGGTCCTCAGTACACGTCGTTCTCATCACTTCAAATTAAACCTTGAAGGTGAACTGGATAACTTAGGTTCTAACCACAAGTCATATAACAGTCAACCTCATTTGCTTGATACGTTCAACTCTTTTGGAACAAATCGATTGAAGTGAACTTTCTTATACTTCATCAAGAGGATTACTAAGTCTTAATTACGCGTCCATGAAGGTTATTGGGTCCTCTGTACACGTCGTTCTCATCACTTCAAGTTAAAACTTGAAGGTGAAATGGATAAATTAGGTTACTAAGCCACAAGTATGTAACAGTCAACCTCATTTGCTTGATACGTTCAACTCTTTTGGAACAAATCGATTGAAGTGAACTTTTATACTTCATCAAGAGCATTACTAAGTCTTAATTACGCGTCCATGAAGGTTATTGGGTCCTCAGTACACGTCGTTCTCATCACTTCAAGTTAAACCTTGAAGGTGAAATGGATAACTTAGGTTCTAACCACAAGTCATGTAACAGTCAACCTCATTTGCTTGATACGTTCAACTCTTTTGGAACAAATCGATTGAAGTGAACTTTCTATACTTCATCAAGAGCATTACTTAGTCTTAATTACGCGTCCATGAAGGTTATTGGGTCCTCAGTACACGTCGTTCTCATCACTTCAAGTTAAACCTTGAAGGTGAAATGGATAACTTAGGTTCTAACCACAAGTCATGTACAGTCAACCTCATTTGCTTGATACGTTCAACTCTTTTGGAACAAATCGATTGAAGTGAACTTTCTTATACTTCATCAAGAGGATTACTAAGTCTTAATTACGCGTCCATGAAGGTTATTGGGTCCTCTGTACACGTCGTTCTCATCACTTCAAGTTAAAACTTGAAGGTGAAATGGATAAATTATGTTCTAACCACAAGTTATGTAACAGTCAACCTCATTTGCTTAATACGTTCAACTCTTTTGGAACAAATCGATTGAAGTGAACTTTTTTATACTTCATCAAGCATTACGAAGTCTTAATTATGCGTCCATGAAGGTTATTGGGTCCTCAGTACACTTCGTTCTCATCACTTCAAGTTAAAACTTGAAGGTGAAATGGATAACTTAGGTTCTAACCACAAGTCATGTAACAGTCAACCTCATTTGCTTGATACGTTCAACTCTTTTGGAACAAATCGATTGAAGTGAACTTTCTTATACTTCATCAAGAGCATTACTAAGTCTTAATTACGCGTCCATGAAGGTTATTGGGTCCTCAGTACACGTCTTTCTCATCACTTCAAGTTAAAACTTGAGGTGAAATGGATAACTTAGGTTCTAACCACAAGTCATGTAACAGTCAACCTCATTTGCTTGATACGTTCAACTCTTTTGGAACAAATCGATTGAAGTGAACTTTCTTATACTTCATCAAGAGCATTACTAAGTCTTAATTACGCGTCCATGAAGGTTATTGGGTCCTCAGTACACGTCGTTCTCATCACTTCAAGTTAAACCTTGAAGGTGAAATGGATAACTTAGGTTCTAACCACAAGTCATGTAACAGTCAACCTCATTTGCTTGATACGTTCAACTCTTTTGGAACAAATCGATTGAAGTGAACTTTCTTATACTTCATCAAGAGCATTACTAAGTCTTAATTACGCGTCCATGAAGGTTATTGGGTCCTCAGTACACGTCGTTCTCATCACTTCAAGTTAAACCTTGAAGGTGAAATGGATAACTTAGGTTCTAACCACAAGTCATGTAACAGTCAACCTCATTTGCTTGATACGTTCAACTCTTTTGGAACAAATCGATTGAAGTGAACTTTCTTATACTTCATCAAGAGCATTACTAAGTCTTAATTACGCGTCCATGAAGGTTATTGGGTCCTCAGTACACGTCGTTCTCATCACTTCAAGTTAAACCTTGAAGGTGAAATGGATAACTTAGGTTCTAACCACAAGTCATGTAACAGTCAACCTCATTTGCTTGATACGTTCAACTCTTTTGGAACAAATCGATTGAAGTGAACTTTCTTATACTTCATCAAGAGCATTACTAAGTCTTAATTACGCGTCCATGAAGGTTATTGGGTCCTCAGTACACGTCGTTCTCATCACTTCAAGTTAAACCTTGAAGGTGAAATGGATAACTTAGGTTCTAACCACAAGTCATGTAACAGTCAACCTCATTTGCTTGATACGTTCAACTCTTTTGGAACAAATCGATTGAAGTGAACTTTCTTATACTTCATCAAGAGCATTACTAAGTCTTAATTACGCGTCCATGAAGGTTATTGGGTCCTCAGTACACGTCGTTCTCATCACTTCAAGTTAAACCTTGAGGTGAAATGGATAACTTAGGTTCTAACCACAAGTCATGTAACAGTCAACCTCATTTGCTTGATACGTTCAACTCTTTTGGAACAAATCGATTGAAGTGAACTTTCTTATACTTCATCAAGAGCATTACTAAGTCTTAATTACGCGTCCATGAAGGTTATTGGGTCCTCAGTACACGTCGTTCTCATCACTTCAAGTTAAACCTTGAAGGTGAAATGGATAACTTTGGTTCTAACCACAAGTCATGTAACAGTCAACCTCATTTTCTTGATACATTCAACTCTTTTGGAACAAATCAATTGAAGTGAACTTTCTTATACTTCATCAAGAGCATTACTAAGTCTTAATTACGCGTCTATGAAGGTTATTGGGTCCTCAGTACACGTCGTTCTCATCACTTCAAGTTAAACCTTGAAGGTGAAATGGATAACTTAGGTTCTAACCACAAGTCATGTAACAGTCAACCTCATTTGCTTGATACGTTCAACTCTTTTGGAACAAATCGATTTGAAGTGAACTTTTTATACTTCATCAAGAGCATTACTAAGTCTTAATTACGCGTCTATGAAGGTTATTGGGTCGTCAGTACACGTCGTTCTCATCACTTCAAGTTAAACCTTGAAGGTGAAATGGATAAATTATGTAACATCCCTAAAACTGTACCCATTTTCCCGTACATATTTTTTTTTTATACCTAATTAAACTTAAACGGAATTGTAGTCTACATTTTAAACCACTTAAAAAAAAACCATTTATAACTTAAATGATTAGAAACAATTAATAAAACAAGTAAAACATTTATCAAATCGGTCAAGGGTAAAATTGGAAGGCAGAGGAAAAAGAGAAGCAGCGACTGGTCGCTGCAATCGCAGCATTATGCTGCGATCAGTCGCTGTATATTGCAGCGACTATCCCTTATCTCTGGATCGAGGATTCCAGAGAGCTAAATTAATCCCCTGCACAATTCTTTACATAAACATGCACTCTAATTCTTCATTTCATATATCCTGAAACATACATAATTCACAATTATAGCCAACTATTAAGCTTAACGAACTTCAAACTTTTGTAAAAACCAAACGGCATGGGTATTGTTTGAAAAAGTGTTTATCTTTCCTCCTGATTTAACATGTCACAGTAGTTTATAAAAAAAGGTTTTCAAAACATTTTAAACATCACAACATGACCTAACTTATAGCCATAACCAAGGCATCGAACATGACCCATATATACAATTATCCGTCCAAAACCATCAAAATCTATATACTCCCCACGGTCGGTTAAGCACGACTGCGAAAACACACCAACCCTAATCCATTCCACTTCAACTGCTCAACATCAGGAGGAGACGTCGTCCTTCACCGGCTCAATGTCACCTAGAACGTCACTACACCATACAGGACACACTAATGAGCTAAAGGCTCAGTAAATTTTAGTAAATGCAGATGAGTGCAGTGCATATGGAGTACGGAAAACATGCATAAATAACAGAGCATCGCAGACAGTATATCACCGAGATATCACCTCCTAAAACCATCCGGGGAAGGGGGCCCATCCAGCGGGCGAGAATACCCCGTGCGGTTAGAGGAGGGGGGTACACGCTTACCACATGTACAGCCGTGCCTGAGCACCACCTGCGTGACCAGATAACAGATACGTTCATTAATTACGGTACAGAGGTGTGGTATCGGCGGGACCCTTAATCGGCCGCAAAAAAAAAACGGGTGGATTGATGAAGTGGGGAATGAGCGAATTTGCATTGTATTATATAGATTTACGTTTGATTATTACGTGGAGTTGGAGGAAGGAAATGAGGAAAGAAAAAGGAAGCAGGGGCATAACGCCTGTCGAACAT
>CM039505.1:42582656-42628247 GCA_022432975.1 Begonia masoniana | reverse complement strand
TTACACAAGTATGTAACACTCAACCCTCATTGCTTGATACGTTCGACCTGTTGTACAAATCGAGTGAAAAGAAGTTTCTAATGCTTCATCAAGCGAATTAACTAAGTTTTAGTTCGCGTCAAGAGTTGGGTTTCTCAATACACGTCGGTCTCATCATTCAATTAAAACTGAATGTGAAATGGTAACTTAGGTTCTAACCACAAGTCATGTAACACTCAACCTCATTTGGTGATACGATCAACACTGTTGGTCCAAAATCGATTGAAGTGAAGTTTATATGTTCATCAAGTCGCATAAAAAGTTAGTTTAGGTCCAAGAAGGTTGCTGGGTCCTCAAACACCGTCGTTTCTTATCACTTCATTTAAAAACCTTGAATGTGAAATGGATAACTTAGGTTAGACACAAGTCATGTAACACATCAACCCATTTGCTGAATACGTTCAACTCTTTTGAACAAATACGATTGAAGTTGAAGTTCTAATGAGTCATCAAGCGCATACTGAGTCTTAGTTTAGTTAGAGCATTAAGATTGCGGGTCCTCAATCACACGGGTTTTTCAGTTTTCATCACTTCAAGTTAAAACCTTGAAAGTGAAATGGATAACTTAGGTTCTAACACAAGTCATGTAACACTCACCTCAATTTGCTTGCTAGTTCGACTCTTTGTACACAAATCGATTGACGTGAAGTTTCTAATGCGTCATCAAGGCGCCTATTACTCCTTAGTTCGCGTCCCAAGAAGGTGTTGGGTCCTCAATACACGTCGAGTTCTCATCACTTCAAGGTAAAAGATTGAATTGTGAACTATAAAACTAGGTTCTAACCACAAGTCATGTAACACCAACCTCATTTGCTTGATACGTTCCACTCTTTTGGAACAAATCGATTAAATTGAAGTTTATAATGCTTCATCAAGCGCATTACTAGTCTTAGTTTAGAGTCCAGGGAGGTTGTTGGGGCCCGCAATAAACGTTGTTCTCATTAATTCAAGTTAAAACCTGAAAGATGAAATGGGATACAATTAGGTGCTAACCAACAAAGTCATGTACACTCACTCAGGCTGATTTACGTCAACTCTTTGAAACAAATCGATTGAAGGAAGTTTAAGCTGCATCAAGCGCATTACTGAGTCTTAGTTCGCGTTTCATGAAGGGTTGGGTCCTCAATACACGTCGTTATATCACTTAAAGTTAAAACTTGACTGTGAAATGGATAACTAGGTTTCTAAACCAAGTCAGGCGACAGCCACTTTCATTGCTTGATACGTTAAACTCTGTTGGAACAAATCGATTTGAAGGTGAAGTTTCAATGCTTCATCACGCTCATGCCTAAGTATCTAGTTTCGCGTCCATGAAGGTTGTTGGGTCATCAAATACCCGTCGTTATCATCACTTCAAGTTAAAAAAGTTGAATGTGAATGGGATAACTAGGTTTTAACCACAAGTCAGTAACACTAAAACCTCATTGCTGATTACGGTCAAATCTTTTGGAACAAATCGATTGAGTGAAGTTTCTAAAGCTCATCAAGCGCATTACTAAGTCTTAGTTTAGCCGTCCATGAAGGTGTGGGTCCTCAATACACGTCTTTCTCATCCTTCAAGTTAAAAAACATGAAAGTGAGAACGGGAAACTTAGGTTCTAACCAAAAGTCATGTAACAACCAACCTCATGTGCTTGATACGTTCAACTCGGTTGGAACACACGATTGAAGTGAATGTTATAATGCTTAATCAAAGCGCATTACTGAGTCTTAGTTCGAGTCATGAATGTTGTTGGTCCTCAATACACGGTCGTTCTCATCACTTCAATGTAAAACCTGAATGTGAAAGGATAACTTAGGTTTCGAACACAAGTATGTCACCTCAATTTCATTGTTGATACACGCTCCAACTCTTTTGGAACAAATCGATTGAAGTGCAGTTTAATGCTTCTCAACTCATTCCTAATCTTAGTTTCGCGTCCAGCAGGTTGTTGGGTCCCCAATACACGTCCGTTCTCAATCACTTCACGTTAAAACCTTGAACGTGAACTGGATAACTTAGGGTTTCTAACACAAGTCGTGTAACAACTCAACCTCATTTGCTGGATACGTTCAACTTTTTTGTACAATCATTGAAGTGAAGTTTTCTAATAACTTCATCAATCGCATTACTAAGTCTTATTTTCCCGCGTCAAGGAAGGTTGTTGGTCCACAATAACCGTCCAGTCCATCCTTCAAGTTAAACCTTGAATGTGAATGGATAAACGTAGGGTTCTACCACAAGTCATGTAACACTCCAACCTCTATGCTTGATACGTTCAACCAAACTTTTTGTAACAAATCCGTTGAAAGTGAAGTTTCTAATAAATGCTTCATCCAATCGCATTACTAAGTCCTTTAGTTTCGCGTCCAACAAGGTTGTTGGGTCCTCAATACACGTCTTCTCATCACTTCAGTTTAAAACCTTGAAAGTGAAATGGATACTTAGTTCTAACACAAGTCGTGTAACACTCACCGCATTTGCGGGATAGTTCAACGCTTTAGAACAAATCGATTGAAGTGAAGTTTTAAGCTCATTCAAGCGCATTACTAAGCTTAGTTTCGCGTCCATGAGGTTGTTGGGTCCTCAAGAACGTCCTCTCATCACTTCAAGTCTAAAAACCTGAAAGTGAATGGATAACTGAGTTCTGACCAAATTCATGTAAATTCAACCGCACTGTGCGTGATGACGTTTAATCTTTTAAAAACAAATCGATTGACGTGAAGTTTCTAACGTTCATCAAGGAATTTACTAAGTCTTAGTTTCGGTCCATGAAGGTTGTGGGGTCTCAATACACGTCGTTGTCATAACTTCAAGTTAAAACCTTGATGTGAAATGGATAACCTAGGCTCTAACCACAAGTATGTAACCACTCAACCTCATTTGATTGATACGTTCACTCTTCCTGTAACACATCGATGAAGTGAAGTTTCTAATGCTTCATCAAGCGCATTACTCTAAGTCGCTAGTTTCTCGTCAAGAAAGTTGTTGGTCTCATACACGTACGTTGTCAGCACTTCAAGTGAAAACCGCATGTGAAAGGATAACCTCGGAATCTAACCACAGTCATTAAACACTCAACCTCTTTATCTGCTTGATCGTTCAACTTTTGGAACAAATCGATTGAAGTGAAGTGTCCAAGCTTCAGCAGGCTTACTTACGTCTTTAGTTCGCGTCCAAGAAGGTTGTTGGGTCCTCAATACACGTCGTTGTCAGACTTCAAGTTAAAAAACGTGAATGTGAATGGATAAGCGAGGCTCTAACAACAAAGTCAGGTAACCACCAACCTCATTTGCTTGATACGTTCACTATTTGTATACAAATCGATGGAAGTGAAGTTTTAATGCGTCATCAATCGCATTACTAAAGTCTGGTTTCGCGTCCACATGAAAGTGTGGGGTCATAATACACGTCGTTCTCATCACTTCAAGTTAAAACCTGAATGTGAAATGGATAACTTAGGTTCTAAACAAAGCGGTAAACACTACACCTCATTTGCTTGATACGTTCAACTCTTTTGAAACAAGATTGAAGTGAAAGTTTAAGCGTCAGCAATCGCATACTAAGTCTAGTTTCGGTCCAAGAGGTTGTTGGGTCCTCAATTAAACGTCGTTCTCATCAGCTTCAAGTTAAAACCTTGAAAGTGAAATGGATAACTTAGGTTCTAAACACAAGTGTGGAACACTCAACCTCATTGCTTGTAGTGCAACTCTTTGAAAACAAATTCGATTAAAGTGAAGACTTGCTTATGCGCATCAAACGCATTACTAAGTCTTAGTTTTCGTCCCAACAAGAAGGTTTTTTTAAGGTCTCAATACACTGCGTTCATCACTTCAAGTTAAAAACTTGAAGTGAAATGGATAACTTAGGGTCTGACCACAAGTCAGTAACATTCAACCGCATTGGCTTGATAGTTAACCTTTTGAACAAATCGATTGAAACGTGAAGTTTCTAAGGCTTCATCAAGCGCAGTCTAAGTCTTAGTTTCGCCTAGTCCAGCAGGTTGTTGGGTCCTAAATACACGTCGTTCTCATCACTCAAGTTAAAACCTGAAAGTAAATGGATAACTTAGGTTCTTAAACACAAGTCTGTAACACTCAACCTATTTCTTGATACGTTCAACGCTTTGGAACAAACGATTAAAGTGAAGTTGCTAAGCTTCATCAAAACGCATTACTAAGTGACTTAGTTCTCGTCCAAGAAGGTGTTAAGGGCATCAATACACGTCGTTATCCTCCTTCAAGTTAAAACCTTGATGTGGAAGGAAACTTAGTTTTACACCCTACAAGTCATGTAACACTCAACCTCATTTGCTTGATACGTTCAACTCTTGTGAACAAAGCGATGAAGCTGAAGTTCTAATGCTTCATCAAGCGCATTACTAAGGTTCTGAGTGCTGTCATGAAGGTTGTTGGGTCCTCAATACACGTCGTTCTCTCACTTCAGTTTAAAACCATGAAAGTGAAACGGATAACTTAGGTTCTAAACACAATTCATGTAACACTCCAACCTAATTTGTTGATACGTTCAACTATTTTGGAACAAAGCGATTGAAGTGAAGTTTACCCGGCTTCATCAAGCGCATTAGGAAGTCTTAGTTTCGCGTCCTGATGTTGTTGGGTCTCACACACGTTCTGTCTCATCACTTCAAGTTAAAACCTTGAATGTGCAAATGGAATAACTTACGGTCTAACTAAAGTCATGTAACAACACAACCTCATTTCTTGATACGTTCAACTCTTTTGTAACAAATCGATGAGGTGAAGTTTTTAAGCCTGCATCAAGGCATACTAAGTTTTTTTTTTCATTGGTGCGCGTTTATGACGGTTGTTGAGTCTAAACAAGACGTTGTGATGTGTTTGTGTGTCTATCATTGCTTTCAAGTTATTGTGGTGAAAACTTGAATGTGAATGGATAACTTAGATTCTAACCACAGTATGTTAAACTCAACCCATTTGCTCTGATACGTTCAACTCTTTTGGAACAAATCGATTGAAGTGAGTTTCTAATGCGTCCTCAAGCGCATTACTATGTCTTAGATTGGCATACATGAAAGTGGTTGGGTCTCAAAACAGGAGTTCTCACACTTGAAGTTAAAACCTTGAAAGTGAATGGATAACGTACGGTTCTAAAAACACGTCATGTAACAATCAACCTCTTGGCTGATACGTCAAATCTTTGTTAACATCATTGTGTGAAGTTTCTAATGCTTAATCAATCGCATTACTAAGTCTTTGGTTCGCGTTTATGAAGGTTGTTGAGTCCTCAATACCCGTAGTTCTCATCAATTCAAGTTAAAACCTTGGAAGTGAAGGATAACTTAGATCTAACCACAAGTCATGTCACCTAAAACCGGCTTGATACGTTCAACTCTTTGGAAAAAACGATTGAAGTGAGGTTTCGAATGCTTCATCAAGCGCATTACGATGTCTTAGTGTGGCTGTTCCATTGAAAGGTGTGGAGTCCCGGAAAACGTAGTTATCATCACTTGAAAGTTAAAACCTTGAAAGTGAAATGATAACTTACGTTCTAACTATAGTCAAGTAACAATCAACCTTATTACTTGTACGGTTCAACTCTTTTATAACAAATCGATTAAAGTGAATTTTCTAATCTTCTCATCGCATTACTAAGTCTTGGTTTCGCGTTTATAAGGTTGTTGAGTCATCAATAACGTCGTTCTCAGCGCTTTACGTTAACACTTTGAAGGTTGAAATGGATAACTAGATTCTAACCACAAGTCATGTAACACCAAACCTCCATTTGTGGATAGTTCAACTCTTTTGGAACAAATCGATTGGAATGAGGTTTCTAATGCTTCAAAGCGCCATTACTATGTCTTAGTTTGGCGTCATGAAAGTTGTTGGAGTCTCAAAACACGTCTTTCTCTTCACGAAGTTAAAACACTGAAAGTGAAATGGATAACTTACGTTCTAACGAAGTCATGGAACCACAACCTCATTGCTTGATGTTCAACTCTTTTGTAAACAAATAAAATCGATTGAAGTGAAGTTTGTAATGCTCATCAATGCATTACTACGTCTGGTTCGCATGTATGAAGGTTGTTGAGTCCTCACTACACGTCGTTCTCGTAACTTCAAGTAAAACCTTGAATGTGAAAGGATAACGTAGATTCTAACCCACCAAGTCATGTCACACTCAACTCATTGCTTGGTACGTTCAACTCTTTTAGAAAAAATCGATTGAAGGAGGTTTATCTAATGCTTCATCAAGCGCATTACTATGTCTTAGTTTGGCGTCCCTTGAAGTGGTTGGGCTCAAAAACAAGTCGTTTCATCACTGGAAGTTAAAACCTTGAAAGTGAAATGGATAACTTTACGGCGAAACTACAAGTCATGTAAACACAAAACACATATTTGCTTGAACGTTCAACTCTTTTGTAACAAATCGATTTGATTAGATGTGAAGTATCAATGCCTTCATCAACCACATTACTAAGTCTTGGTTTCGCGTTTATGAAGGTGGTGAGTTTCAATACACGTGTTCTAATTTCAAGTTAAACCGTAAGGAAACGGAATAAATTAGGTCTAACCACAAAAAGTCAGTAATACTACGCCATTGCTTGATACTTAAACTCTTTTGGAAACAAAGCGGTGAGTGGAGGTTGTCTAATGCTTCATCAATCGGCATGACAGTCTTGGTTCGCGTTTATGAAGGTTGGTTGAGTCCTCAATACACGTCTTCTATCACAACTCCT
The DNA here is from genome assembly GCA_022432975.1 of Begonia masoniana. Taxonomy (NCBI): domain Eukaryota; kingdom Viridiplantae; phylum Streptophyta; class Magnoliopsida; order Cucurbitales; family Begoniaceae; genus Begonia; species Begonia masoniana. The sequence continues at coordinate 42,621,510 of CM039505.1, read as the reverse complement.
AAGTAAAACCTTGAATGTGAAAGGAAACTTAGCTCTAACCACAAGAAAGATCATGTAACAATCAACCTCATTGCTTGATACGTTCAACTCTTTTGGAACAAATCGAGTGAAGTGAGGTTTTAATGCTTCATCAAGCGCGTATTACTAGTCTTAGTTTGGCGTCCAGGAAAGTGTTGGGCTCAAAAACACGTCGTTCTCATCACTTCAAGTTAAAACCTTGAAAGTGAAATGGATAACTTAATGTTAAGCCAAAAGGAGTAACACTCAACCTCATGGCTTGATCGTTCAACCTTTTTGTAACCAATCGATTGTAGTGAATTCTAATGCTTCATCAATCGCATACAAGGCTTGGTTTCGCTTTATGAAGGTTGTGGAGGCCTCAATACACGTCGGGTTTATCACTTCAAGTTAAAACCTTGAATGTGAAATGGATAACTTCGATTCTAACCCAAGCCAGTAACAAAAACATGCGTGATACGTTCAAAACTCTTTTGGAACAAATAGATTGAAGTGAGGTTTCTAATGCTTCATCAAGCGCATTACTATGTTTAGTTTGGCGTCCATTGAAAGTTGTTGGGTCCTCGAACACACGGCGTTCTCATCACTTGGAAGGTGAAAACCTGAAAGTGAAATGATAACTTACGTTCTAGCCACAAAGTCATGAACACTAACAGCTTTGCTTGATAGTTCAACTCTTTTGGACAAATCGATTGAAAGTGAGTTTCTAATGCTCATCAATGCATTTACTAAGTTTGGTTTCGAGTTTATGAAGGTTGTTGAGTCCGAAATAAAAAAACACGTCGTTCTACTCACTTCAAGTTAAAAACTTGAATGTGAAATGGATAACTTAGTTTAACAAAAAGTATGTAAACACTCAACATCATTTGCTTGATACGTTCAACCTCTTTGGAACAACTCGATTGAATGGGTCTAATGCTTATCAAGAACAAATAATCTTAGTTTCGCGTCCATGAAGGGTGTTGGGTCCTCAATTCCGTAGCTTCATCACTTAAGTTAAAACCGGAAAGTGAATGGATAAATAGGTTCAAACCCACAAGTCATGTAACACGAACCTCATTGCTGGTACGTTAACTCTTTTGTTAACAAAAAGTTGGAAGTGAAGTTTCTAATGCTTCATCAATCGCATACTAAGTCTTATTTTTCGCGTACATGACGGTTGTGGGTCCACAACACACGTTATTTCAACAATTCAAGTTAAAACTCGAAAGATGATGAAATGGATAACTTAGGTTATAACCACAAGTCAGTAACACTCAAACCTACTTTGCTTGATAAGTTCAAACTCTTTTGGAACAAATCGATTGAAGGGAGGTTCTTAGCTTCATCAAGTGCATTACGTGTCTGAGTTTCGCGTCCATGAAGTTGTGGGCTTCTAAATAACGCGTTCTCATCCTGCAAGTTAAAAACTTGAAAGTAAAAGGATATAACGTAGTTTCTTAACCACATCATGTAACAATCAACCTCATTTGCTTGATACGTTCACTCTTTTGTAACAAATCGATGAAGTGAAGTTTCTAAATGCTTTAGCAATAGCATTACTAAGTCTTGGTTTCGCGTTTATGAAGGTGTTTGAGTCTCAAAAACACGTAGTTCTCATCACTTCAAGTTAAAACCTGAATGTGAAATGGAGATAAATTAGATATAACCACAATTCATGTAACACTCCACCTAATGTGTTGATTCAGTTCAAACTCTTTTGGAACAAAAATTTCGATTGAAGTGAGGTTTCTAATGCTCAGCAAGAGCAATTACTAGGCTTAGTTTGGCGTCCATGGGAAGTTTGTTGGGTCCTCAAAAAACGCTTCTATCACTTGAAGTTACAACCTTTGAAAGTGAAATGGATAAATTACGTTATAACTACAAGTCATGTAAACACTAACACTTATTTGCTTGATACGTTAACTCTTTTGAACAATCGATTGAAGTGAAGTTTCTAATGCTTCATCAAGCGCGAATACTACATATTAGTTACGCGTCCCATGAAGGTTTTTGGGCATCAATACACCTGCTATCATCACTCAAGTTAAAACCTTGATTTGAAATGGATAAATGAATTTCGAACACACGTCATGTAACACTAAAACCTTCATTTACTTGTACGATCAATCTTTTAGAACAAATCGAATTAAAATGAAGTTTCTTTTGCTTCATCAAGGCATTATAAGTCTTAATTACAGTTCATGAAGGTGTTGGGTTCTAAATACACGCGTCTCATCCATGCCAGTTAAACCAGTGAATGTGAAATGGATATAAACTTAGGTTCTAACCATCAAGTAATGTAACACTTCATCTAATTTATTGAGTGTTCCACTCTTTTGAACAAATCGATTGAAGTGAGGTTTCTAATGCTTCACAAGTGCATTACTAAGGCTTAGTTTCGGTACATGAAGGTTGTTGGGTCTCAATAAAATCGTTAACATCACGTCAAGTTAAAACCTTGAATGTGAAAAATGGAAAACTTAGTTCAACCACAAGTCGTGTAACACACCAACCTCATTTGCTTGATAAGTTCAACTCCCCTTGGGAACAAATCGATTGAAGTGAAGTTTCTAATGCTTCCTTCAAGGCATTACTAAGTCTTAGGTTGCGCGTTTCCATGAGGTTGTGGGGTCTCTAATCCACGTCGTTCTAATCACTTCAAGTTAAAACTTGAAAGGTAAATGGAATAACTTAGGTTCGAACCACAAGTCAATGTAACACTCAACCTAGTGCTTGATACGTTCAACTCTTTTGGAAAAAATCGATTGAGGGAGGTTTCTAATGCTTCATCAAAGTGAATATAAGCTGAGTTTCGCGTCCATGAAAGTGTTGGGTCCTCAATTACAGTCGTTCTAATCACTTCAAGTTAAAACCTGAAAGTGAAATGAATAACTTAGGTTTTAACCAAGTCATGTAACAATCAACTTCATTTGCTGAAAGTTAAACCTCTTTTGGAAAAAATTTGAGTGAAGTGAAGGTTTTCTAAGCTTCATCAAGCGCATTAGCTAAATCTCTTAGTTCGCGTCAAGCAGGTTGTGGGGTCCTCCAATACACGCGTCTCATCACTTCAAGTTAAAACCTTGGAGTGTTGAAAGGGGAATAAATGGGTTATAAGCACAAAGCAAGGGAACACTCAAACCTCATTTGGTTTATACGTTCAACTCTTTGAAAATCGATTGAAGGAAGGTTTAATGATTCATCAGCGCATTTACTAAGCTTTGTTCGCGTCCATGAAGATGGTGGTCCTCATACACGTCGTTCTCATCGCTTCATGTTTTAAAAAATTGAAAGTGAAATGATAACTTAGGTTCTAAACCACAACGTCGTAACACTCAACATCATTTGCTTGATACGTTCATACTCTTGTGTAACAAATCGATTGAAGTGAAGTTTCTAATGCCGTCACAAATGCATACTAAGTCTTGGTTTGCGCCATTGAAGGTGTTAGGTTCCTCAATAACGTCGTTCTATCAACTTCAAGTTAAAACCTTGAATGGGAAAATGGACTAATTCTGTTCTAACCACAAGTCTTGTAACACTCAACCTCATTTGTTGACAGTCAACTCGTGTGGAACAAAATCGATTGAAGGAGGTTCTAATGCTTCATCAAGCGCATTAATAAGTCTGTTTCTCGTCCATGAAGGTTGTGGGGTCCTCAATTACACCGTAGTTCTCATCAATACAAGTTAAAACCTTGAAAGTGAAAATGATTAAACTTAGGTTCTAACACAAGTCATGTAACACTCAACCTCATTTGCTTGATATTTCAACCTCTTTTGTAACAAAATCGATTGAAGTGAAGTTCTACGGATTCCTCAATCGCTTACTACGTGATGTGATCCAAGCAGCGACAAAGCCCAAGCCCAAGAGCACGTCCATTGCGGACATTGGCGGCCCAATGACATGCGTCCAAAGCGAAGGAAGATGAATGAGGGCCTTGCAAAGGATTAATTTTGAGATCCAGGGAGAGAGGAGCCTGACCAACTTGATTAAAACTATGAATGTGTCGAGGATGGAAGATAGATCCAAAAATCAAGTTGAAGCAAGGGGAGGCCAAGATGCATGAAGCTTTACATGTGCCTGCACATGCAAGTCAAGAATAAGAAAGTCACATGAGAAGAAGCCCAGCCCAATCCAACAAATCAGTTATAAGAATGTATCCACCGAATTGCTTAAACTTCAATTCAAATCAGATTCAAACGTTAGTTTTAAACGTGAGATGGATATCGTATAATGCAAAGGGATCATTATCTCACTTTTATTAGTTATTTTATTTTTATTTTCATTTTTTTATTATAATTTAACTTATGGTAGCTATTCATGGCAAAACACTTTTGATTTAGTAGAACAACTTTGAATGAAAAATTGAGTGTTTTTTTTAGAGGCATTTCTCTTTAGTTCTTTGCGAAGAACACCGATCTTCTTCAGTCACGCTGAAGAATCTCGCTTGCTAGCTTTGGTTCTTACCAAGAGTTGGTTGGGTCAAGCTACTGTTTTGATTGCTTGGTCAGCCAACAGGTGTGGCTGGGTCACGCTACTGTTTTGATAACTAGGGTTCCATCGATTCTTCGTAGTGGTGGTATAGTTTATGATTGTTCTGATCAAAAGGCGTCCTTCAAACTCTCCGCGTTGTTGTCGGGTCCCGGGTCTTTCGACCGCGTTGCGCAATCATATGGTTATCAGAGCTTGGTCATTAATTCAAGAAGCTCTCTTAATTTTTTGTTATTATAATTCGCATCTTAGTCTATTCGCCTAGTATCAAAAAAGCTAAAAAAAAAAAAAAGTCATTTTTTTTTCATCCTTATTATCAAGTCTCGTTTTTATCATCAATTTTTTTCTTCTTGTGAATTTCTCCTCTGAAATCGAGAGTACAAAAAAAAAGAGTTGTCAAAAGTTAAAAAAAAAAAAAGAGTTGGAGAAGTAAAAAAAAAAGAGTGGTCAAAAGTAAAAAAAAAAGGTTTTCAAAGTAACATAACAACCACAGACGAGTGGCTGAGAGTCAAACAAACCAAAAAACAATAGAAATTGGTTCTAGAGATTTTAAAATTTCTAGCCTTTTAAATTCAAAATCGTAGAAATTGTTCTTGAAATTCAAATTAGAATCTTCATTCGGAAAGATTGTCTTTATACAAATTTATTTTTGAAGGTTCAAATTGTTGAATTTCATTGAAACTATGTCATAAGGCCAATTGTGTAGTATATTTACTATACCCTGATTTAGCCATTCTTACAAGTTTGAACTTTTAAGCTTTAAAGTTGATTTTTTTTTAGTTTAGCTTGTTGATAGTATCATCGATCAAGTTCTTACGAAAGAAACTAAAGGGAGATCTAGAGGTAAAAGGCCAAGAGGGTGAGACTATTAAAGAAAAAGCTTAATTTTTTGATGGTGAAAAAACGATAGTGGAATTGACATTAGCGAGACAAAAAGTGAGGGAGAGTTAAGGTCCATTACTTATTATTTTTTTTACTTCTAACAATTTTCTGTGTTTTCTTATTGGTCGAAAAAAGATATCATGAGTGGAGAACATACGAGTGATTAAAATTGGTCATAGAGCCGAAGACAAAGACACGGCCTAAATGGAGAAGGAAATGGAACGATTGGAAAATTCGAACCCTAGTCATGCACGACAAAAGAAGGATTTTGATGTGAGAATTCGAAGAGATTAATGGAAGTATCAAAAGAGGAAAGAAATTGATGGTCTACCAAGGAGATGGTGATTCTAAGTAAACATCAAGGTTAAAGATCATTCTTTCAAAGGGAAAAGTGGATTCCCGAGCGGTATTTGGATGTGAAGAACGGTGGACTATTGTTTGGAATACCCAACTACAAGGATGAGAAAAAAAACTTAAATAGTGACAAGAAGTTCACGAATCGGACCAATTGGTGGATGAACTAGAAAGGACGAAGAAGGTGGTGAGGTCACAAGTTTCAAACATTGGAAGGACATGAAGGCACTTAATGCGAAAAAGATTTGTTTCATCACAGTATTATAGAGATTTGTGTCGAAAACTCCAAAAAACTTTTAACTCAAGGGTATAAAAGCGTGGACGATTATTATAAAGAGATGAAAATAGCGCATGAAAATGGTTAAGTGGAGGAAGACGCGAGAGAAACAATTGGCTAGATTGTTGGAAGGACTAAATAGAGTAGATTGCGGAGTCGTAAAGCTAAAACATTATGGGGAAACTTAAAGAATTGCTTCAACAAATCAAGCAAACTTGAGCGGCAACTAAAGAATAAGGAAAAAACCCATGTCCAACAATCAAGTGTTACACAAAAAAAGCTAAGGGTGAGACTTTCAAAATCCCAGTAGCACCAGAGAGATCAAGTGGCTTTCGATGCAAGGGTTCGGACCATAGCTTCAATTGTACAAATAAAGAGCTTGATTTTAAGGGACAATGCGATGTGGAGAGTGTGAGTTGAGTGATGGTTTCTTTACTTCATCAAGAGCATTACTAAGTCCTTACTTAGCGCGTCCATACGTTATTGTGTCCTCAGTACTGTCGTTCTCATCAGTTCAATTTAACCTTGATGTGAATGGATAACTTAGGTTCGAACCCACAGTCATGTACAGTCAACCTCATTTTATTTTTGCTTTTTTACATTCAACTCCTTTGGATCAAATCGATTGAAGTGAACTTTCTTATACTTCATCAAGAGCAATACTAAGTCTTACTTACGCGCCCATGAAGGTTATTGGGTCCTCAGTACACGTCGTTCTCGTCAGTTCACGTAAAACCTTGAAGGAAAAATGGATAACTTAGGTTCTTACCACAAGTCATGTAACAGTCAACCTCATTTGCTTGTTACGTTCAACTCCTTTGGAACAAATCGATTGAATTGAACTTTCTTATACTTCATCAAGAGCATTACTAAGTCTTACTTATGCGTCCTTGAAGGTTATTGGGTCCTCAGTTCACGTCGTCCTCATCACTTCAAGTTAAACCTTGAAGGTGAAATGGATAACTTAGGTTCTAACCACAAGTCATGTAACAGTGAACCTCATTTGCTTGTTACGTTCAACTCCTTTGGAACAAATCGAATGAATTGAACTTTCTTATACTTCATCAAGAGCATCACTAAGTCTTACTTACGCGTCCATGAAGGTTATTGGATCCTCAGTTCACATCGTTCTCATCACTTTAAGTTAAACCTTGAAGGTGAAATGGATAATCTAGGTTCTAACCCCAAGTCATGTAACAGTCAACCTCATTTGCTTGATACGTTTAAGTCTTTTGGAACAAATTGATTAAAGTGAACTTTCTTATACTTCATCAAGAGCATTAATAAGTCTTACTTACGCGTCCATGAAGGTTATTGGGTCCTCAGTTCACGTCGTTCTCATCACTTCAAGTTAAACCTTGAAGGTGAAATGGATAACTTAGCTTCTAACCACAAGTCATGTAACAGTCAACCTCATTTGCTTGATACGTTCCACTCTTTTGGAACAAATCGACTGAACTGAACTTTTTTATACTTCATCAAGAGCATTACTAAGTCTTACTTATGCGTCCATGAAGGTTATTGGGTCCTCAGTTCACGTCGTTCTCATCTTTTCAATTTAAACCTTGAAGGTGAAATGGATAACTTAGGTTCTAACCACAAGTCATGTAAAAGTCAACCTTATTTGCTTGATACGTTCAACTCTTTTGGAACAAATCGACTGAAGTGAACTTTCTTATACTTCATCAAGAGCATTACTATGTCTTACTTACGCGTCCATGAATGTTATTGGGTCCTCAGTTCACAGCGTTCTCATCACTTCAATTTAAACATTGAAGGTGAAATGGATAGCTTAGGTTCTAACCACAAGTCAGATAACAGTCCACCTCATTTGCTTGATACGTTCAATTCTTCTGGAACAAATCGATTGAAGTGAACTTTCTTATACTTCATCAAGAGCAATACTAAGTCTTACTTACGCATCCATGAAGGTTATTGGGTCCTCAGTACACGTCGTTCTCGTTAGTTCAAATTAAACCTTGAAGGTGAACTGGATAACTTAGGTTCTAACCACAAGTCATGTAACAGTCAACCTCATTTGCTTGTTACGTTCAACTCCTTTGGAACAAATCGATTGAAGTGAACTTTCTTATACTTCATCAAGAGCATTACTAAGTCTTAATTACACGTCCATGAAGGTTATTGGGTACTCAGTTCACGTCGTTCTGATCACTTCAAGTTAAACCTTGAAGGTTGAATGGATAACTTAGGTTCTAACCACAACTCATGTAACAGTCAGCCACATTTGCTTGATTCGTTCAACTCTTTTGGAACAAATCGTTTGAAGTGAACTTTCTTATACTTCATCAAGCGCATTACTAAGTCTTAATTACGAGTCCATGAAGGTTATTGGGTCCTCAGTTCATGTCGTTATCATCACTTCAAGTTAAACCTTGAAGGTGATGTGATCCAAGCAGCGACCAAGCCCAAGCCCAAGAGCAACGATTCAATTGAGGACATTGGCGGCCCAATGACACGGTCCAAAGCTAAGAAGATGCATGAGGCCTTGCAAGGATTAATTTTAGAGATCCAAGGGAGAGAGGAGCCGCGACAACTTGATCTAAAACTATTGAATGTGTCGAGGATTGAAGATATTCAAAATCAAGTTGAAGCAAGGGAGGCCAAAGATGCATGAAGATTTACATGTGCCATGCACATGCACGTGCAAGAATTAAAAAGTCACATGAGAAGCACATGCAAATCCAAACAAATCACGTATAAGAGATTTTATCCGACAGAATCTACTCAAATCAATTCAAAACATATTCAAACGTGAGATGATATCTTATCATGCAAAGGATCATTATCTCACGATTTTATTAGTTATTTTATTTTTATTTTCGTTTTTTTTATTATTAATTTAATTTTCATGTGTAGCCTATTTAATGGCAAAACACTTTGATTTAGGAGAACAAGTTTGAATTAAAATTGAGAGTTTTTTTTTAGAGGATTTCTCTTTGGTTCTTTGCGAAGAACAACGATCTTCTTCAAGTCACGCTTGAAGAATCTCGCTTGATAGCTTTGGTTCTTACCGAAGATTCGTTAGAGATTTTAGTACTATTGCAGCACCATTGAATGATTTGGTTAAGAAGAATGTGGATTTTAAGTGGACTGAGTTACATGATGAATCTTTTAATCTTCTAAAAGAAAAGTTAACTAATGCACCTTTGTTAGTTTTGCCAAATTTTGATAAAACATTTGAGATTGAATGTGATGCGTCGGGAAAAGGAATTGGTGGTGTTTTGATGCAAGATATGAAGCCGATTGCTTACTTTAGTGAAAAGCTTAGTGGCGCAGTTTTAAATTATCCAACATACGACAAGGAGTTGTATGCCTTGGTGAGAACATTACAAACGTGGCAACACTACTTGTGGCCCAAGGAGTTCATCATCCATTCCGACCATGAAAGCCTAAAATACTTAAAGACACAAGGAAAGTTACACAAGAGACATGCAAAGTGGATGGAGTTTATAGAGACCTTTCCTTATGTTATTCATTATAAAAAAAGTAAAGAGAATGTGGTTGCCGATGCATTGTCAAGAAGGTACGTGTTTATAACTACTTTACAATCTAAGTTGTTAGGATTTGATTTAATAAAGAACTTATATGAATCGGACTCAGATTTTGATCTTGTTTGGAAAGAATGTGAGAAGCATGCGTGTAATGATTATTATAAACATGATGGATTTTTATTTAAAAAGGATAAACTTTGTATCCCTAAATGTTCTTTAAGAGAGTTACTTGTTAGAGAGACTCATGGAGGAGGGTTAATGGGACACTTTGGAGTTACTAAAACATTGAGTGTGCTTTGTGAACATTTTATTGGCCGAAGATGAGGCATCATGTTCAAGCCATTTGTGATAAGTGCATTGAGTGTAGGAAGGCCAAATCAAAGATTAAACCTTATGGAAAGTACACTCCTCTACCTATTCCTAACCAACCTTGGGTGGACATATCGATGGATTTGTGATTGGTTTGCCGAGGACACAAGGAGGGAAAGATAGCATATTGTGGTAGTGGATAGGTTTAGTAAGATGGCTCACTTTATAGCATGCTCAAAGACAAACGACGCTACTCATGTGGCGGACTTATTCTTCAAAGAAGTTGTGCGTTTACACGGAATTCCTAAAACCATTGTGAGTGATAGAGATGTAAAGTTCCTAAGTCACTTTTGGAGAACTTTGTGGAGTAAGCTAGAAACAAAACTTTTATTCTCAACCGTGGCACACCCCCAAACGGATGGACAAACAGAAGTGGTAAATAGAACACTTTCTACGTTGTTAAGAGCGATTATTTCTAAAAATTTAAAACAATGGGAAAAATGTTTACCTCATGTTGAATTTGCTTATAATAGAGTTGTTCACTCCACTACTTCATATTCACCATTTTGAAATTGTTTATGGATTTAATCCTTTATCTCCTCTTGATATTTTATCTCTACCTACTAACGAGTTTGTTAATTTTGATGGAGAGAAAAAAGCTAAATTTGTTAGGGACTTACATATGAAAGTACAAGAGAAAATTCGAGAGAGAGACGAGCATTATGCCCGTCAAGCAAACAAAAGCCGTAAAAAGATTATATTTGAACCTGGAGATTGGGTTTGGCTACATCTTCGAAAAGAGAGGTTTCCAAATCAACGAAAAGCAAGTTACACCCACGAGGAGATGGACCATTTCAAGTCCTTGAACGCATAAACGACAATGCCTACAAGATCGACTTACCGAGTGAATATGGTAATGTTAGTGCATCTTTTAATGTTAGTGACTTATCTTTATATGATGCAGGAGATTCGAGGACGAATCTTTTCGAAGAGGGAGGGAATGATGTGATCCAAGCAGCGACCAAGCCCAAGCCCAAGAGCAACGATCCAATTGAGGACATTGGCGGCCCAATGACACGGTCCAAAGCTAAGAAGATGCGTGAGGCCTTGCAAGGATTAATTTTAGAGATCCAAGGGAGAGAGGAGCCGCGACAACTTGATCTAAAACTATTGAATGTGTCGAGGATTGAAGATATTCAAAATCAAGTTGAAGCAAGGGAGGCCAAGATGCATGAAGATTTACATGTGCCATGCACATGCACGTGCAAGAATTAAAAAGTCACATGAGAAGCACATGCAAATCCAAACAAATCACGTATAAGAGATTTTATCCGACAGAATCTACTCAAATCAATTCAAATCATATTCAAACGTGAGATGATATCTTATCATGCAAAGGATCATTATCTCACGATTTTATTAGTTATTTTATTTTTATTTTCGTTTTTTTTAATTATTTAATTTAATTTTCATGTGTAGCCTATTTAATGGATAAACACTTTTGATTTAGGAGAACAAGTTTGAATTAAAAATTGAGAGTTTTTTTTTTAGAGGATTTCTCTTTGGTTCTTTGCGAAGAACAACGATCTTCTTCAAGTCACGCTTGAAGAATCTCGCTTGATAGCTTTGGTTCTTACCAACGAGTTTGGTCTGGGTCAAGCTCCTGTTTTGATAGCTTTGGTTCAGCCAACAGGTGTGGCTCGGGTCAAGCTGCTGTTTTGATAACTAGGGTTCCATCGAATTCTTCGATTGGGGTCTTAGTTCCTTACTTTGTTTTTGAATCAAAAGGCGTTCCTTTCAATTATTCCGCATTGTTGTCGGGTCCCGGGTCCTTTCGATCCGAGGTTCGCATCAGAAGGTAAAATTGATAACTTAGTTTCTAACCACAAGTCATGTAACAGTCAACCTCATTTGCTTGATACGTTCAACTCTTTTGGGACAAATCGACTGAAGTGAACTTTCTTATACTTCATCAAAAGCATTACTAAGTCTTACTTACGCGTCCATGAAGGTTGTTGGGTTCTCAGTTCACGTCGTTCTCATCACTTCAATTTAAACCTTGAAGGTGAAATGGATAGCTTAGGTTCTAACCACAAGTCAAGTAACAGTCAACCTCATTTGCTTGATACGTTCAATTCTTCTGGAACAAATCGATTGAAGTGAACTTTCTTATACTTCATCAAGAGCAATACTAAGTCTTACTTACGCGTCCATGAAGGTTATTGGGTCCTCAGTACACGTCGTTCTCGTCAGTTCAAGTTAAACCTTGAAGGTGAAATGGATAACTTAGGTTCTAACCACAAGTCATGTAACAGTCAACCTCATTTGCTTGTTACGTTCAACTCATTTGGAAAAAATCGTTTGAAGTGAACTTTCTTATACTTAATCAAGAGCATTACTAAGTCTTAATTATGCGTCCATGATGGTTATTTGGTCCTCAGTTCACGTCGTTCTCATCACTTCAAGTTTAACCTTGAAGGTGAAATGGATAACTTAGGTTCTAACCACAAGTCATGTAACAGTCAACCTCATTTGCTTATTACGTTCAACTGCTTTGGTTCAAATCGATTGAATTGAACTTTCTTATACTTCATCAAGAGCATTACTAAGTCTTACTTACGCGTCCTTGAAGGTTATTGGGTCATCAGTTCACTTAGTTCTCATCACTTCAAGTTAAACCTCGAAGGTGAAATGGATAACTTATGTTCTAACTACAAGTCATGTAACAGTCAACCTCATTTGCTTGATACGTTCAACTCTTTTGAAAAAAATCGATTGAAGTGAAATTTCTTATACTTCATCAAGAGCATTACTAATTCTTACTTACACGTCCATGAAGGTTATTGGGTCCTCAGTTCACGTCTTTCTCATCACTTCAAGTTAAACCTTGAAGGTAAAATGGATAACTTAGGTTCTAACCACAAGTCATGTAACAGTCAACCTCATTTGCTTGATACGTTCAACTCTTTTAGAAAAAATTGATTGAAGTGAACTTTCTTATACTTTATCAAGAGCATTACTAAGTCTTACTTACGCGTCCATGAAGGTTATTGGGTCCTCAGTACACATCGTTCTCTTCACTTCAAGTTAAACCTTGACGGTGAAATGGATAACTTAGGTTCTAACCACAAGTCATGTAACAGTCAATTTCATTTGCTTGATACGTTCAACTCTTTTGGAACAAATCGGTTGAAGTGAACTTTCTTATACTACATCAAACGCATTACTAAGTCTTAATTACGCATCCATTAAGATTATTGGGTCCTCAGTACACCTCGTTCTCATCAGTTCAAGTTGAACCTTGAAGGTGAAATGGATAACTTAGGTTCTAACCACAAGTCATGTAACAGTCAACCTCATTTGCTTGATACGTTCAACTCTTTTGGAACAAATCGATTGAAGTGAACTTTCTTATACTTTATCAAGAGCATTACTAAGTCTTAATTACGCATCCATGAAGGTTATTGGTTCCTCAGTTCACGTCGTTCTCTTCACTTCAAGTTAAACCTTGAAGTTGAAATGGATAACTTAGGTTTTAACCACAAGTCATGTAACAGTCAACCTCATTTGCTTGATACGTTCAACTCTTTTAGAACATGCTATAAAATGTGCCATTTTACAAAATCGATCCACAACCACAAAAATACTATCCTTACCTCCTTGTGTTCTAGGTAAACCTAACACAATGTCCATGGAAATATCCGTCCAAGGGTGCTCGGGAACGGGTAAAGGACTATACAGTCCATATGGTTTGATCTTTGACTTTACCTTCCTACATTCAATGCATCTTTCACAAATAGTTATAACATCATGCTTCATTTTTGGTCAAAAGAAATGTTCTATCAAGACATTCAAAGTTTTGTCAATTCCAAAGTGTCCCATTAATCCTCCACCATGTGTTTCTCTAACAAGCAATTCACGTAATGAGCATTTAGGTATACAAAGTTTATCCTTTCGAAATAAATACCCATAATTTCTATAGTAATCAGCACATGCAATTTTCTCACAATCTCTCCATACATGACAAAAATCTATATTTGATTCATACAAATCCTTAATAAATTCAAATCCTAACAATTTAGAATGTAGAGATATGATTAAAACGTACCTCCTTGACAACGCATCAGTGACTACGTTGTCTTTACCTTTTTTGTAATGGATTACTTATGGAAAGGTCTCGATGAATTCCATCCACTTGGCGTGCCTCTTGTGCAATTTACCTTGTGACTTTAGGTGCTTCAAACTCTCGTGATCGGAATGAATAATAAACTCCTTGGGCCACAAGTAGTGTTGCCATGTTTGTAACGTCCTTACCAAAGCGTAGAGTTCCTTGTCATATGTTGGATAATTTAATGCCGCTCCACTAAGCTTTTCACTGAAGTAAGCAATCGGCTTCATTTCCTGCATCAAAACACCTCTAATTCCCTTTCTCGACGCGTCACATTTGATTTCAAATGTTTTATCAAAATTTGGTAAAACTAGAAGGGAGCATTAGTTAGTTTCTCTTTTAACAAATTAAACGCTTTGTCATGTACTTCGGTCCAGTTAAATGCAATATTCTTTTTAACTAATTCATTCATAGGTGCCGCAATAGTACTAAAGTCTCTCACAAATCTTCTATAAAAGCTAGTTAAGCCGTGAAAGCTACGTACCTCATTTGCGTTCTTTGGTGTGGGTCATTCTTTGATTGCTCTTATCTTTTCCTCATCTACGGATACTCCCTTTGAGCTAACTACAAAACCAAGGAAAACTACCGATTCCATGCAAAAGGTACACTTTTTAAGATTAGCATACAATAGATTCGATTTTAACACACTAAATATGGATCTGAAATGCTTAACATGTTCGTCAAGTGACTTACTATATACCAAAATATCATCAAAGTAGACCACAACAAATTTTCCAAGAAATTGCCTTAAAACATGATTCATCAATCTCATAAACGTGCTCGGTGCATTAGATAGTCCAAACGGCATAACCAACCATTCATAAAGACCATATTTTGTTTTAAAAGCTATTTTCCATTCATCTCCTTGTTTCATGCAAATTTGATAATATCCGTTCTTTAAATCAATTTTGGAAAACATACATGCACCATACAGTTCATCAAGCATATCATCAAGATGAGGAATAGGGTGTCAATACTTTATCGTAATTTTATTTACCGCTCAACAATCGACGCACATTCTCCAAGTGCCGTCCTTTTTTTGGAACCAAAATGATGAGAACCACGGGTATATGAAACCCGAGACCCTTCAACAACGCGGAATTAGAAACTCAGGAACGCCTGTGAAATCAAGTATAAGGAACTTGACCCCAATCGAACCTTGCCGACGGAACCAAAGTTATCAAACAAGGAGCTTGACCCGTAACCGAACTTGTGGTTAGAACCAAAGCTATCAAGTTGATCTTTCAAGTTTTGACTTGAAGAAGATCTAGTTCTTCACAAAGAACAAAAGAGAAAATTCTCACAAAGAGTAACTCAAAATCATGTATATTCTAATAATAATGTTGCAAGGTTTATGCCTTTAAATAGGCTACAAACTATCCTAATTTAATTAGGAAATATTACTGAAACAATAATTAGGAAACTTTCTAAAACAATACTTAGGAAAACTTTCTAAATCTATGATTAGGAAAACTTTCTAAAACTATAATTAAGAAACTTTCTAAAACGATAATTAAGAAACTTTCTAAAACTATAATTAGGAAAACTTTCTAAAACTATAATTAAGAAAACTTTCTAAAACTATAATTAAGAAACTTTCTATAATTACGCGATCCAACCCACTGTAGAAACCTTTGAGAAGTAGTCCAATAATCTTTCAACGTGTGCTTGATCCTCCATTTATGCTTCACCTTGAAGAATGTCATAATGTAAGGGAATGCTAAATTGAAGATGTTGATCTTCGTAAAACATGTTTCTCCATGAATAACTACAATATTTTGACATTGATGTTTGTCTTTGGGCTTGAGCTTGGTCGCACCTTGATTCACATTAAGGCCTCCTTTGTTAGATGGATTATTATCCTTGACATTAGGCTTGGACCTATCTTGGTTCGTATCACAAAATAACTGGAACCGAGCATGGGCTAAGACTCTCCTTCACTAGGCCTTTCTCTACCAACTCATCTACTTGCCTTTGAATTTCCTTGGTTTCCTCTGGATTTGCTCGGTATGCAGGTCGGTTTGGGATCGTCGCTCCGGGGATGAAATCGATTTGATGCTCGATTCCCCTAAGTGGGGGAACTCCTTTAGGTAATTCCTCTGGAAATATGTCTTCAAATTCCTGCAAAAGAGAGGTAACACTTATGGGAAGAGAATTTGTTAGTTCGTTAGTGGAAAAATAACATCTTTATAGAGTAACAAAATCATCTCCTCACCTTTCCTCACAAGTCCACTCTTTTTTCTCTTTTCTCCCTCGTTTCTTTTCCTTCCTCCAATTTCTTTTCTTCCTTTTTGTCTTTTTTGCTTTCTTTATTTATGACTTTTCTCTCATAAGCTTTTTTGTCTCCTCTTTCTTTTTCGCCTTTTTTCTTCTCTTCTTTCATGCTTGAATTTTTGACTACGCCATTTTTGTCATTTTTCTCACCTTTTTCATTTATGCTTTTGTCATTTTGGATCTCTTTGGCAATCTTCTCTTGATCCAAGCTTGCTTCCCACGGTGGTAATGGTTTTAGTATTACCAACCTCCCATTTTGCTTAAGAGAATACTCATTTTTATAGCCGTTATGCTTAATCGTTCTATCATATTGCCATGGTCTTCCCAATAGGATGTGAGTTGCTTGCATTGGCACTACGTCACACAAAATCTCATCTTTATACTTCCCGATTGATCATGCGATGTTTACTTGTCTTGTTACTCTAATTTCGCCACAATCGCTCAACCATTGCAATTTGTACGGCTTTGGGTGTCGCTTGGTTTTCAAATTTAACTTTTGGACCAATAACGTACTAGCCACGTTTGTGCAACTTCCGATATCGATGATCATGCTACATACCTTGTTGTTGACATGACACCTAGTATGAAAGATGTTTTCCCTTTGGGCTTATTCGTCGTCCTCCTTAATTTGTACGCTTAAGGCTCTCCTTGTGACTAATAAATCTCCTTTCACCGGCTCCTCCACGTCTACATCACTACAATCTTTGAGTGATGGCATCTCGTTATTGCTTGAACTCACACTTTCTTTATCGCCATTCTCTAAGAAGACCATCGCACGCTTATTGAGACAATTCGATGTGATGTGCCCAATTCCTTGGCATCGATAACACTTGACTTCTCTAGTCCGAGTTAGTGTTCGAACCTCGCTTTTTGCTTTAGGTGGGTTGAAGTTATTAGCGACGATTTTTCCTTTGTGGTCCTCCCTCGAGTTTGGCTTCTCTCCTTTCCAATTTGGTTTCCACGAACTATTTGACGCCGTGTTTACCTTTGCACTTTTCTTGGCATTTAGTTGTCGTTCGATTTTGATCGCCTTGTGTAGTAATTCCTCCATGTCCAAATAGTGTTGTAAATCTACTATGTCGGCAATCTCTCGATTAAGTCCTCCCACAAACCTTGCCATCGTGGCTTCTCCATCCTCGTTAACATCGGCTTTTATCATGGCCATCTCCATTTCTTTATAATACTCCTCCACACTTTTATATCCTTGAGTAAGGCCTTGAAGTTTCCGACATAAATCCCTATAGTAATATGATGGGACGTACCTTTTTCTCATAATTGTTTTTACACTTTCCCATGTGCGGATTGGGGTTTCTCTGTTTCGTCTCCGAGTTTTGACTAGTTGATCCCACCAGATACTGGCATAATCGGTGAACTCCATTGTGACCAATCTGACCTTTTTCTCCTCCGTGTAGTTTCAATACTCGAGTAAAGAATCGACTTTCCTTTCCCATTCCAAATAGGCTTCGGGATCACTTTTCCCTTGAAAGGCTGGGATGTTAACCTTGATATCGCTAAGATCTCCATCCTCTCGATCGTTCCTATCGTATCTTTCCTTTCGATATGGTTTTTCATCATAGTCATAGTAGTCGTCAAACTTTCGTCCACGAGGATTTGTAGGTGACGGTATCTCCAAACGTTCCATCCTTCGATTAAGAGCCTCGTATTGATCGTGTATGGCCCTCATGAATATCTTTATATCAATCGCATTCTCCTCTTCGCTCATAATTCTGAATGTTTTTTTTTAAATAAATAACGTAAAAGATAAATTGCAAAATTTGAATTTGCGGAAATCTAAATGACTGAATTGAAATGCAGAAATTTAAATGACTGTATTGAAATGTGGAAATTTAAATGACTGAATTGAAATACAGAAATTTAAATAACTGAATTGAAATGAAGAAATTTAAATGGACCTCTTCTCTCCCTCACGTGTTTACACTCGTTCAATGTCACTCCACTCGTGTTTCGCTCAAAATTTTGGCTTTTATAAGATAATCTCACACTCTTGCCTTTTATCACTCAATCTCTTCTTTAGGTTCTTAAATTGAGAACCCAATCAAGATGCAATCCAACAAGTGCAACGTGAAAATTTCAAACTTTCAAACTTAAAATCCAACTTTCGAGAATAGATTAAAGTCAAACCACTAAAGGTGTTTGCTAGAATCGATCTCTGGATATAACGTTTTGAGAAGCTTGAATAGTTCCCGGTTGTGAATCCTCGATACTAATGAGGTATTTTCACGAATTTTTTTTGAATCCCGGCAAACTTGCAGAAATAGAAATCCGACTTGAGATTCAGATGCTAGGGTTCGAGACAAGCAAAGATATGTCTTTCTCGATTGGTTGTACAAAAAGAGTTTCTCGTTATTAACAAACAAGAGCTCCTTTTTTTTTTGGAATTTTCGGAATTTTTTTTTTGAATTTTCGGGATTTTTTTTTTCCGAACTAAAACGAAAGTAAAAGAATCAAAAGGTTTTGTGGAGAAGAAAAGAAGAATAACGAGAACGATAAAGATAGCTTCTCTGAATCGAAGAACCTTCGCTATGATACCAAATGATGCTGAACCTAAGATATTAGAGATCTTAGACCCAACACGCAATACGAAATTCAAAGGGAATAATGCCTTTATTGATTCGAAAGAATAAGAAGAAGGAACTTGACCCCAATCGATAGATAGCGATGGAACCAAAGTTATCAGAAAAGTAGCTAGACCCGAACCAAACTCGTTGGTTGAACCTAAGCTATCAAGTTCGATCTTTTCAAGAATACACTTGAAGAAGATCAAGTTCTAATCCAAGAACTCAAGAAGAGAATTGTAAGGATCTCACCTCAAAGCAAATCTTCAAAAAAATCAATTCATTCAAAAGTGCCTAAAATCTATTACAAGCCTCCCTTAAATAGGCAAAGGGATAAATCTAATAAGGTAATAACATAATTAGAAATAATCAAAATATCCTAATTAGACAATAGAAAAGTTTCTAAAAATAAGCGAAGGAAAATTGGAAAGTGGTGCAAGTAGATGGTGGCCGCGGGACTTAGGTTTAAGTAACGTGAGTCTCGAGTTTAATTCAGATTGTGGGCCGAGCCCAATAGTGTGGCACTTGTAAGAACTTTGAAGTTAAAAACTCTTGGGCTAGAGTAGTGCCATGTTGGGTGATCATGTGGGAAGCCTTTATTTTTTTTTAGACTTCATTTTGGGCTTCTTTTCCAGTCATTGCTTCTTCATCAACACTTAGTAATATTATTGCTCGTTGCACATTTTGTGATGATTCCTTTCTTGGATGTCTTTTATTAAAATTTGTAGTCTTTTGTTTATTTTCTTTGTTCTTGATCTCGTCATTGGTCCTCCTATGTTCAACAATGGATCTTGGCTCCCTATTGCTTCTTGATTGTCCTTAGTTGCTCCTTTGACTACATCACTAAGTCTTAATTACGCATCCATGAAGATTATTGGGTCCTTAGTACACGTTGTTCTCATCACTTCAAGTTAAACCTTAAAGATGAAATGGATAACTTAGGTTCTAACCACAAGTCATGTAACAGTCAACCTCATTTGCTTTATACGTTCAACTCTTTTGGAACAAATCGATTGAAGTGAACTTTCTTATACTTCATCAAACGCATTACTAAGTCTTACTTACGCGTCCATGAAGTTGGGTCCTCAGTACACGTCGTTCTCATCACTTCAAGTTAAACCTTGAAGGTGAAATGGATAACTTAGGTTCTAACCACAAGTCATGTAACAGTCACCCTCATTTGCTTGATACGTTCAACTCTT
This sequence comes from Begonia masoniana, assembly GCA_022432975.1. Taxonomy (NCBI): domain Eukaryota; kingdom Viridiplantae; phylum Streptophyta; class Magnoliopsida; order Cucurbitales; family Begoniaceae; genus Begonia; species Begonia masoniana. The sequence continues at coordinate 42,601,465 of CM039505.1, read as the reverse complement.
TTGGAACAAATCGATTGAAGTGAACTTTCTTATACTTCATCAAACGTATTACTAAGTCTTAATTACGTGTCCATGAAGGTTATTGGGTCCTTAGTACACGTTGTTCTCATCAGTTCAAGTTAATCCTTGAAGGTGAAATGGATAACTTAGGTTCCAACCACAAGTCATGTAACAGTCAACCTCATTTGCTTGACACGTTCAACTCTTTTGGAACAAATCGATTGAAGTGAACTTTCTTATACTTCATCAAAAGCATTACTAAGTGATGCAAACCCTTTGGGTGCAAACCCTTAGAACCCTCAAAAGATGGAAAAGAACCCCAAAAACTAAGAAATAGAGTAGGTGATCGAAGAGAAACCCGTAGGAAACTATGTCCTAAAGACCCCAACTCCTAAATGAAACAACAAGTTGATCAATTCTTGCTGAGTTTGGTTTGGTTCATTCAAGAACAAAGAGGAGAATACTCTCACAATGCATTCACCAAAAATAATAGTAGTTCTTTTACAAAGATAAACTTGCCCCTTTTATAGTAGGCATAAAAGAAACCCTAAAATAACCCAAAAATAGTCAAATTCGTTTGGCCCATTAACACATGTCTTTGGGCATGGAAAAACACTAATAATTATGCAAAAATAATAAACTTGAACTAATAAAGCCAAATACCAAATCGGCCCATAAAGTAATATATCTTCTCAAGCTGAATTCTTTTCATTTAAGGCTTTGATAAGTGTGTAATAACGTTGAAAACTTCATTCTTCATTTTGAGCAATCTTTTCAACACAAAGTAAGTTTTGAATAGCCTTTTGAAATGCTTTAGCTCGAGCTCTTGTCAATGGACCTTGTGGTAGTTGTATTGAATCCTCTTTAGCCATTGATGTATCCTCTTGATTTTCTTCTATAGAATCCACCTCTTCAAGCTTATCATTCCCTCCCTCCTCAAAAGGATTCGACCTCGAATCAGATCCTACATCAAAGGGAGATAATGATGTAATATCGGGTCCCTTACTCCTCCCAAAAGCGCACTTAAGAGTGGAGGTTTGGACCCAATATATATATTAGCCCAGACAACTCTCTGTTTTCGATGTGGTATCACATCATCCCTTCACCCTTTAAGGGCGACTGCCTCAGTCGGCGATCTGACCGGGACATCCCGTAGGATGGCTGCCTCAATCGGCGGTCTGCCTGATGTGCTGCCTAACCGGCTGACAGAAGTGAGGCTCTGATACCAAATGATGCGAACCACGCCAACGATGTGACGGTGACCCACGATCAAAATATTGGCGTCGTCGCTAACCCAGAATCTACAAGTTCGAAAAGGAAATCCTTGACCCGAAATCTATACAGATTCGAACCTTGGAATAAGGAGGACGCCACAAACGAATATGCCTGTTCGTTTGATAAGTCAGATTTTGAACGCCACAAGGAGAACCTTGATAAGTTCAGAGTTTCTTCAAGAAACTAAGAGAAATTCTCTCACAATTAGATAAAACCTGAATCTCCTTAAATCAAATAGTTTTGCCATTAAATAGGCTACACATTAAAATTAAATTAAATAATTAAAAAAACGAAAATAAAAATAAAATAACTAATAAAATCGTGAGATAATGATCATTGGCTTGATCAGATGTCATCTCATGTTTAAACTCTATTTGAATAGATTCAGTTGGATAAGATCTTTTTCTACGAGATTTGTTTGATTTGCATGTGCTTTGCATGTGACTTTTTAATTCCTCGTATACACATGTGCTTGGCGCATGTCCTCTTTAATTCTTACTTGTGCATGTGCATTGCACCTCCCTTTCTTCAAAAGATCTTCCAATAATCTTGGGCTTCTTGCTCTTGTCATTGGGCCCGCCGTATCTTCAATTGGATCCTTATTCTTGGGCTTTGACTTGGTCTGAACTTGGATCACATCACATTTTAATGTGTAGCCTATTTAATGGCAAAACTATTTGATTTAAGGAGATTCAGGTTTTATCTAATTGTGAGAGAATTTCTCTTAGTTTCTTGAAGAAACTCCGAACTTATCAAGGTTCTCCTTGTGGCGTTCAAAATCTGACTTATCAAACGAACAGGCATATTCGTTTGTGGCGTCCTCCTTATTCCAAGGTTCGAATCTGTATAGATTTCGGGTCAAGGATTTCCTTTTCGAACTTGTAGATTCTGGGTTAGCGACGACGCCAATATTTTGATCGTGGGTCACCGTCACATCGTTGGCGTGGTTCGCATCATTTGGTATCAAAGCCAAATCGAGTTCGTCAGGTTCTAACCCTTCCTTTCCGTTTTGTTTTTGTTTCAGAAATTTGGTTCTTGAGTCTTGAAATCTGTTTCAATTTATCTCGTTGATTCGCTATTCAAATATACATCAAATGAAAACATCGTCCTATATGAATCGTAGAACGACGTGTTAGCTTTCCGATCTGTGTTGAAACGTCAAAATCAGATCTTGTTTGCCTATTCAAATTCACATTTGTCTAACTGTCGTTGATTTCGTTCTAGTGTACTCGAATCTGGTTAAATCCATTTTAATCATTCGAATATTTTCTAGACCTCAAACAAAATTGTCAGCATCTTATGATTTGTGAGTTAGCGTTTTATCTTTCCGATCTGTATTGAAACGTCAAAATCGGATCTTGTTTGCTTATTCAAAAGTGAAATTTTGTAACTGTCAAGGATTGGTGATGCTCAAAAGTATTTCACAGTTTTCATCTTAATAACGATTCCGATTGCGAAATTGTTATTCTTTAAGTTGTTAGATGAGATTTTTATCTTTCCAAATCATACCTGAACATAAAATTCCGATCTGGTTTGGGCACTAAAACGTTATCTACAAATTCGGTTACAAATTCAAAAAAAAAAAAAAAAACAAAATTGTGATTCTCTAAATCTATTCAACTACCTTATTTCATTGGATTGTTCCTTTGCATCCTTATACTATTCTAATTATTTTGAGCTAGTTCTTTCATCACTAATTGTAGTGTCTGTTATTTTGGTTTGTCTTTTGATTCGTCACTTGTGAACTTCCATTACTATTCGGTTAGTTTCGAAAGAAATTAAAGAGAATTCAAGTGGAAAAAGGCACGAGTGAGTGAGCATATTAGAGGGTAACAGCCAATATTATTGAGTGTAAACACGAGTGCAATTGAGTGATTTTTCTTCATTTCGAGTGAAACATGTGAGGGAGTGTTGTGAGGTCCTATTTTACTTCACCTTCTACGTTCTTGCAGAGAATACCTAGCCATGTCCGACGCAGAAGACAATCAACGACCAGCTAACATTCCAAATTTACAAATGGAATCGATCATGGGGGAGATGAGGCGGCTGATGAGACAAGGGATTAATGAGTTCCACGAGCGAATTGATCAAGTGGAACAGATTGTGGCACGAGTACAACCCCAGGCTCGACAGAATGCACCGAAAAGAAATCAGCGGAGGCAAGTCCTTGCGGAAGAGATCGATGAAATTAATGAGAGAGACGTGGAGGACGATCTTGATAGGGTGTCTGTGGGTAGTCGTGAAAGACATGGGAATGACCGTGCAAGACAAGACCGAGGCCGACTCGATTATAATTTGGGAAACATCAAGATGAAGATTCCTGAGTTTCGAGGAAAAAGTGATCCGGAGGAGTACCTGGACTGGGAGCGGAAAATAGAGCTAATTTTTGATTGCCACAATTACTCCGAGCGAAAGAAAGTGAAGCTTGCTGCCATAGAATTTACACAGTATGCGATAGTGTGGTGGGACAAGTTGTGTCTCGATCGAAAGCAAGATGGAGACCTTCCTATTGAGAGTTGGGCAGAGATGAAGAGAGTGATGCGACGTCGATTTGTACCGAGTCATTACCGGCGTGATCTACACAACAAATTGCAAACTCTTCGGCAAGGGAGTCGAAGTGTAGATGAGTATTACAAGCATGGTGAGATGACGATGATACGGGCCAACGTCAAAGAGGATCGAGAAGATCAAGAGAGGATCACGAAAGAATTTCAAATCATTAAGGATGAGAGGGAGAAAGAAAAAGGTGAAAAAAAATTAGTTGAAAAAGATGCCAAAATAGAAAAAGCAAGTGGAGAAAGAAAAATAGTTGAAAATAGCACAAAGAGGGATGAAAAGCCGAGGGAGCAAGAGAGAAAAATTGAGGGAAAAGAGATAAAAACCGAGGAAGAGAGTGAACAAAAGTCAAGTGAGAAACAAATCGTGTTGATGAACAAAAGTGAGGATAAGCGTGAGATGATTTTGCTTTTATATAAAGATGTTTATTTATCATCTAACGACTTACCCAGTTTTCTTCCAAGTGTCGTTTCTTTTCTTTTGCAGAAAAATAAATATGAAATTTTCGAGGAGTTTCGAAGAGAAATTTCTCCGTTGAGAGAGATTAAGAAGCAAAAAGATCTCGTACTAAGTACGTTAGTTCCAAGTCAACCGGAAACATCAAACAGGTTTGAGTGGTTGGTAAGGCCATATGATTTTTATATTGCACCTATTATATGTGTAAGGTTGATAGATAATATGCAAAAAAATTTTATTGAAAATTTTGTCAATGATTACTTTGCACACAACTTGTTTTATGACAAAATTGTAGATATATATTTTGCGAGTTTCAAATCTGATTTTTATGTTTTAAAGGATTTTATTTCTATTCGATATTATTCACTGTTTGATATTATTGATGATTTTAATCTATTAAATCTGTTAAATTTATTAACTCCATTTATTAATAAGTTTGTTCTTGTGCATGAAAGTAAAAAAGAGGAATTTTCTAAGAAATTTCATTCAATGGTAAGACTTATTTTTGAACCCGGAGATTTAGTTTGGCTACGTCTACAAAAAGAAAGGTTTCTGAACAAACAGACGAACAAGCTACAACCTCGAGGAGATAGACATTTTCAAGTCCTAGAGCGTATCAACGACATCGCTTACAAGATCGACTTACCGAGTGAATACGGTAATGTAAGCATATCTTTGAATTTTACTAACTTGTTTTTATATGATGCAGGAGATTCGAGGACGAATCTTTTCGAAGGGAGAGGGAATGATGTGATCCAAGTTCAGACCAAGTCAAAGTCCAAGAATAAGGATCCAATTGAAGATACGGCGGGCCCAATGACAAGAGCAAGAAGCCCAAGATTATTGGAAGATCTTTTGAAGAAAGGGAGGTGCAATGCACATGCACAAGTAAGAATTAAAGAGGACATGCGCCAAGCACATGCGTATACGAGGAATTAAAAAGTCACATGCAAAGCACATGCAAATCAAACAAATCTCGTAGAAAAAGATCTTATCCAGCTGAATCTATTCAAATGGAGTTTAAACATGAGATGACATCTGATCAAGCCAATGATCATTATCTCACGATTTTATTAGTTATTTTATTTTTATTTTCGTTTTTTTAATTATTTAATTTAATTTTAATGTGTAGCCTATTTAATGGCAAAACTATTTGATTTAAGGAGATTCAGGTTTTATCTAATTGTGAGAGAATTTCTCTTAGTTTCTTGAAGAAACTCCGAACTTATCAAGGTTCTCCTTGTGGCGTTCAAAATCTGACTTATCAAACGAACAGGCATATTCGTTTGTGGCGTCCTCCTTATTCCAAGGTTCGAATCTGTATAGATTCCGGGTCAAGGATTTCCTTTTCGAACTTGTAGATTCTAGGTTAGCGACGACGCCAATATTTTGATCGTGGGTCACCGTCACATCGTTGGCGTGGTTCGCATCAGAAGAAATGTTATGTTCGCTTCGTAGATCCAATGAGTAAGCATTGTCGTTGATCATTTTCAAAACTTGGAATGGCCCGTCGCCACGTGGAGCTAATTTTGATCGCCTTTTTTCGGGAAACCTTTCCTTTCTCATATGCACCCAAACCCAATCACCCGGTTCAAAAAAAACTTTTTTTCTTCATTTATTAACTCTAGCAGCAACCTGTTTGTTTCTTTTCTCAATGTGCTCATGAACCTTTGCATGGATGCGTTTCACAAGTTCTGCCTTCTTTTTTCCATCTAGACTACTCAATTCATTCACAGGTATCTCAATCAAATCCAAAGGAGTTAGTGGATTAAAACCATATACGATTTCAAAAGGTGAAAAATGTGTTGTGCTATGAACAGTTCTGTTATATGAAAATTCCACCAATGGCAAACATTCTTCCCATCGTGGCTAACCTTTCGATCTTATTGCCACGGTCTTCCCAAAAGAATATGACCAGCCTGCATTGGAACTACATCACATAAAATCTCATCATGATACCTTCCAATGGAAAAGGAGATCAACACTTGTTTATTAACCTTCATTTCTCCACATTCACTTAACCATTACAATCTGTAGGGTTTAGGGTGCTTGATCAATGGAAGCTTCAATTTCTCTACTAAAATCGTACTGGCCACATTGGTACAACTTCCACCATCAATTATCAAACTGCAAACCTTACCATTCACGTGACATCGAGTATGAAAAATATTCTCTCTTTGCTGTTCTTTGTCATCTCCATTGACTTGTGAAGCAAGAGCACGACGAACTACTAAAATTTCTCCTTCTACAGCATACTCTATCCCTTCATTATCTTTGTTGTCATCCTCTAATTCCGGTGTCATAGTCTCCTCTTCACTCCACTAGCTATCTCTCCATCTTCTTGCAATAACATTACGCGCCTATTGGGACATTCCGAGGCTATGTGACCTAAACCCAAACACTTGTAGCATTTAATATCCCGACTTCTACTAGATTGGCCCCCATTTTTAGGTGCTGATTTAGGCACTTCTTTTTTAAACCTAGGTTGCTCAGAATTAGGTTTAGAGTTAAGTTTGTCGCCTTTGTAGTCCCTACTGCAACTTGGCCTCGCACTTGATCCCACAACGTTCTTTGTTGCCCCTTTTAAATTTGAGTTGTCGCTCTACCAAGATAGCCTTGTGTACTAAATCTTCCAACTCCACAAAATGATGCAACTCCACTACGTGTGCTATATCCTTGTGTAATCCATTCAGAAATCGTGCCATGGTAACCTCTTTGTCTTCCTCAATATCTAATCTGGTCATAATAGTCTCCATCTCTTTGTGATAATCTTCGACTGATCTAGACCCTTGAAACAGCCCTTGCAACTTGCGATGTAGGTCTCTATAATAATGATCAGGAACAAACCGTTTTCTCATCAGACTTTTCAACTCATTTTAAGTCTCCACAGGTCTTTCCCCATTCCTCCTCCGAGATGACACCAATTGATCCCACCAAGATATTGCATAGTCACAAAATTAGTCACTGCCAACTTTACCTTCTTCTCCTCAGAATAGTGATGACAATCAAAAACTAACTCCATTTTCTTTTCCCACTCTAAATAAACTTCTGGATCAGATTTACCTTGAAATGATGGAATCTTCATTTTAATACTTCCCAAGTTTCTATCAACTCTTTCCCAATTTCGAACAGCATGACCTTCTCGATGATGTCTGCATCGTCCTCTTTGACCAACATCCCTTTCAATGTATCCTTGCTCATAGTCAAGTTCATCATTGTATCCAACATAATCTCTATCATCCATGTACTCATCCATATCAGCCGCCCTCACATTTTCATGTCCATTTCCCCTTGCTCGTCTAGGTTCATTTCGTAGTCCAACAATTCGTTCTCTCCTAACTTCTTCCATTATTTCTCTCCATCCTGTCATTTCTTCCATCATCCTTGCGAATTGTTGTTGCATTGCTCTCAAAGTTGTTTGTATATCGATATGCTGCCTCTGATTTTCTGGACTAATATTCTCTTCTCTTCCTCCATTTACCCCATATGCTTCTGATTGATTTCCTGACATTTTGCAATACAAACACTTGAAAAATAATCAGAATTACGATAATATAAACAAATGAAGCCTCACACACTCCCTCACGTGTTTACACTCAGAATAATGTGTTTCACTCTACTTTTGGCTTTTTTTTTTTGATGATCTCTCTCTTGCCTTTTACCACTCTAGTATTCCCAACAATGTCCTTTAAGAACCAAAGCAAAACCCAAACTCAAGCAATAATGACCAACGTCATAATCAAGTAAGAGAGTAGGATTTAAAGAACACAGGTGATCGATGACAATTAAATTGGAAGAAGGTTTAAGCTTTAGAAATGGGTTGAAGATGTTATAATAGAAAGAAAACTAGCCACAATTTCTCAAGAAATGTAATTAAAGATGCTGCCACAATCTGTTTTTTTTTTTTTTTTTTTTTTTTTTTTTTTTTTTTTTTTTGTTTTTTTGCACAAATATATAATTTCAGATTTTTTTTTTTTTTGCACGAAAAATCTTCCTTTTTTTTTGTAGCAGCTTAATCAAGAAGTAACCAACAACAATAAATGAATTTTGTGGCCCACAAGCATAGATAGAGACAAACAGAAAATGAAAAGACACCAACTACAAAGGAAGATTGAAGAATGGAATGTGTAAAGACAAACAGAATATGAAAAGACACCATCAGAATATGAAAAGACACCAACACCAAAAGAAGATTGAGGAGAGGAATTTGACAAGTTTATGCTGAAGAACGATATTGCCAATCAGCAAGAACAATAGAACGAATATTCTTTTTATTTTTTATTTTTTTATTTTGAATAGCCTTTTGAAATGCTTTAGCTCGAGCTCTTGTCAACGGACCTTGTGGTAGTTGTATTGAATCCTCTTTAGCCATTGATGTATCCTCTTGATTTGCTTCTATAGAATCAACCTCATTTGCTTGTTACGTTCAACTCTTTTGGAACAAATCGATTGAAATGAACTTTCTTATACTTCATCAAACGCATTACTAAGTCTTACTTACGCGTCCATGAAGGTTATTGGGTCCTCAGTACACGTCGTTCTCATCACTTCAAGTTAAACCACGAAGGTGAAATGGATAACTTACGTTCTAACCACAAGTCATGTAACAGTCAACTGCACTTGCTTGATACGTTCAACTCTTTTGGAACAAATCGATTGAAGTGAACTTTCTTATAGTTCATCTAACGCATTACTAAGTCTTAATTACGCATCCATGAAGGTTATTGGGTCCTCAGTACACCTCGTTCTTATCAGTTCAAGTTAAACCTTGAAGGTGAAATGGATAACTTAGGTTCTAACCACAAGTCATTTAACAGTCAACCTCATTTGCTTGATATGTTCAACTTCTTTGGAACAAATCGATTGAAGTGAACTTTCTTATACTTCATCAAGAGCATTACTAAGTCTTAATTACACGTCCATGAAGGTTATTGGGTCCTCAGTACACGTCGTTCTCTTCACTTCAAGTTAAATCTTGAAGTTGAAATGGATAACTTAGGTTTTAACTACAAGTCATGTAACAGTCATAATGTGATACCACATCGGAAACAGAGAGTTGCCTGGGCTAGTATATATATTGGGTCCAAACCTCCACTCTTAAGTGCGCTTTTGGGAGGAGTAAGGGACCCGATATCATATCATTTGTTATCAGAGCCACCATCTCTGTTCGCCGGTGTCGCTTGAGGTTCGACAGATTGCCGACCGAGGCGGTCGGGTCTCAAGGGGGTGGGGATGATATGTCCCACATCGGAAATGGAGTGTCTCCTGGCACAGGATATAAGGGCAGGGTCAAACCTCCCCCCTTAAGTGCGCTTTTGGGTGGAGTTAGGGTTCTGTGCCTTATCATTTGGTATCAGAGCCTCACTTCTGTAGCCGGTTAGGCAGCACATCAGGCAGATCGCCGATTGAGGCAGCCATCCTACGGGATGTCCCGGTCAGATCGCCGACTGAGGCAGTCGCCCTTAAAGGGTGAAGGGATAATGTGATACCACATCGGAAACAGAGAGTTGCCTGGGCTAGTATATATATTGGGTCCAAACTTCCACTCTTAAGTGCGCTTTTGGGAGGAGTAAGGGACCCGATATCATATCAAGTCAACCTCATTTGCTTGATACGTTCAACTCTTTTGGAACAAATCGATTGAAATGAACTTTCTTATACTTCATCAAACGCATTACTAAGTCTTACTTACGCGTCCATGAAGGTTATTGGGTCCTCAGTACACGTCGTTCTCATCACTTCAAGTTAAACCTTGAAGGTGAAATGGATAACTTAGGTTCTAACCACAAGTCATGTAACAGTCAACTGCACTTGCTTGATACGTTCAACTCTTTTGGAACAAATCGATTGAAATAAACTTTCTTATACTTCATCAAACGCATTACTAAGTCTTACTGATGTGGGCAAGGATGACATTGAAGAAGAATTGGGCCAAGAAGAATACTTAATGTGAATTAAATACCAATGGACCTATCACTAGAATGGGTAAGGTTCAACAAAGAAGTCAACATAACTATTTCAGAACCAAGACCATTGAAGAAATGGCTTAAAGTAATAATGTGTTACAAATACAAAGCAGTTTGATACGCGTCCAATTTAAGTAAAGAAGGCCTCTAAGTATTCAAGTACGCGAATACCATGAAGTGTTTTTCCAGTTATCCGTTTCTATCAATTCAAGTTAAACCTTGAAGGTGAAATGGATAACTTAGGTTCTAACCACAAGTCATGTAACATTCAACCTCATTTGCTTGATACGTTCAACTCTTTTGGAACAAATCGATTGAAATGAACTTTCTATATACTTCATCAAAGCATTACTAAGTCTTAATTACGCGTCCATGAAGGTTATGGGTCCTCAGTACACAGTCGTTCTCATCACTTCAAGTTAAACCTTGAAGGTGAAATGGATAACTTAGGTTCTAACCACAAGTCATGTAACAGTCAACTGCACTTGCTTGATACGTTCAACTCTTTGGAACAAATCGATTGAAAGTGAACTTTCTTATACTCATCAAGACGCATTACTAAGTCTTACTTACGCGTCCATGAAGGTTATTTGGGTCCTCAGTACACGTCGTCTCATCACTTCAAGTTAAACCTTGAAGGTGAAATGGATAATTTAGGTTCTAACCACAAGTCATGTAACAGTCAACTGCACTTGCTTGATACGTTCAACTCTTTTGGAACAAATCGATTGAAATGAACTTTCTTATACTTCATCAAACGCATTACTAAGTCTTACTTACGCGTCCATGAAGGTTATTGGGTCCTCAGTACACGTCGTTCTCATCACTTCAAGTTAAACCTTGAAGGTGAAATGGATAACTTAGGTTCTAACCACAAGTCATGTAACAGTCAACTGCACTTGCTTGATACGTTCAACTCTTTTGGAACAAATCGATTGAAGTGAACTTTCTTATACTTCATCAACGCATTACTAAGTCTTACTTACGCGTCCATGAAGGTTATTGGGTCCTCAGTACACGTCGTTCTCATCACTTCAAGTTAAACCTTGAAGGTGAAATGGATAACTTAGGTTCTAACCACAAGTCATGTAACAGTCAACTCACTTGCTTGATACGTTCAACTCTTTTGGAACAAATCGATTGAAGTGAACTTTCTTATACTTCATCAAACGCATTACTAAGTCTTAATTACGCGTCCATGAAGGTTATTGGGTCCTCAGTACACGTCGTTCTCGTCACTTCAAGTTAAACCTTGAAGGTGAAATGGATAATTTAGGTTCTAACCACAAGTCATGTAACAGTCAACTGCACTTTCTTATATTTCATCAAACGCATTACTAAGTCTTAATTACGCGTCCATGAAGGTTATTGGGTCCTCAGTACACGTCGTTCTCATCACTTCAAGTTAAACCTTGAAGGTGAAATGGATAACTTAGGTTCTAACCACAAGTCATGTAACAGTCAACCTCATTTGCTTGATACGTTCAACTCTTTTGGAACAAATCGATTGAAGTGAACTTTCTTATATTTCATCAAACGCATTACTAAGTCTTAATTACGCGTCCATGAAGGTTATTGGGTCCTCAGTACACGTCGTTCCCGTCACTTCAAGTTAAACCTTGAAGGTGAAATGGATAATTTAGGTTCTAACCACAAGTCATGTAACAGTCAACTGCACTTGCTTAATACGTTCAACTCTTTTGGAACAAATTAATTGAAATGAACTTTCTTATACTTCATCAAACGCATTACTAAGTGTTAATTACGCGTCCATGAAGGTTATTGGGTCCTCAGTTCACGTCTTTCTCATCTCTTCAAGTTAAACCTTGAAGGTGAAATGGATAACTTAGGTTCTAACCACAAGTCATGTAACAGTCAACCTAATTTGCTTGATACGTTCAACTCTTTTAGAAAAAATCGATTGAAGTGAACTTTCTTATACTTCATCAAGAGCATTACTAAGTCTTACTTACGCGTCCATGAAGGTTATTGGGTCCTCAGTACACATCGTTCTCTTCACTTCAAGTTAAACCTTGAAGGTGAAATGGATAACTTAGGTTCTAACCACAAGTCATGTAACAGTCAACTGCACTTGCTTGATACGTTCAACTCTTCACTTCAAGGTTTAAGTTGAAGTGATGAGAACGACGTGTACTGAGGACCAAATAACCTTCATGGACGCGTAAGTAAGACTTAGTAATTCTCTTGATGAAGTATAAGAAAGTTCACTTCAATCGATTTGTTCCAAAAGATTTGAACGTATAAAGCAAATGAGATTGACTGTTACATGACTTGTGGTTAGAACCTAAATTATCCATTTCACCTTCAAGGTTTAACTTGAAGTGATGAGAACAACGTGAACTAAGGAACCAATAACATTCATGGACGCATAAGTAAGACTTAATAATGCTATTGATGATGTATAAGAAAGTTCACTTCAATCGATTTGTTCCAAAAGAGTTGAACGTATCAAGCAATTGAGGTTGACTGTTACATGACTTGTGGTTAGAACCTAAGTTATCCATTTCACCTTCAAGTTTAACTTAAAGTGATGAGAACGGCGTGAACTGAGGACCCAATAACCTTCATGGACGCGTAAGTAAGACTTAGTAATGCTCTTGATGAAGTATAAGAAAGTTCACTTCAATCGATTTGTTCCAAAAGAGTTGAACGTATCAAGCAAATGAGGTTGACTGTTACATGACTTGTGGTTAGAACCTAAGTTATCCATTTCACCTTCAAGGTTTAACTTGAAGTGATGAGAACGACGTGTACTGAGGACCTAATTACCTTCATGGACGCGTAAGTCAGACTTAGTAATGCTCTTGATGAAGTATAAGAAATTTTACTTCAATCGATTTGTTCCAAAAGACTTCAACGTATCAAGCAAATGAGATTGACTGTTATATGACTTGTGGTTAGAAAACAAGTTATCCATTTCACCTTCAAGGTTTAACTTGAAGTAATGAGAACGACGTGAACTGAATACCCAATAACCTTCATGGACGCGTAAGTAAGACTTAGTAATGCTCTTGATGAAGTATAAGAAAGTTCCATTCAATCGATTTTTTCCAATGGAGTTGAACGTATCAAGCAAATGAGGTTGACTGTTACATGACATGTGGTTAGAACCTAAGTTATCCATTTCACCTTTAAGGTTTAACTTGAACTGAAGAGAACGACGTGTACTGAGGACCCAATAACCTTCATGGACGCGTAATTAAGACTTAGTAATGCTCTTGATGAAGTATAAGAAAGTTCACTTCAATCGATTTGTTCCAAAAGAGTTGAACGTATCAAGCAAATCAGGTTGACTGTTTCATGACTTCTAGTTAGAACATAAGTTATCTATTTCACCTTCAAGACTTAACTTGTAGTAATGAGAACGACGTGAACTGAGGACCCAATAACCTTCATGGACGCGTAAGTAAGACTTAGTCATGCTCTTCATGAAGTATAATAAAGTTCAATTCAAGCGATTTGTTCCAAAGGAGTTGAACGTATCAAGCAAATGAGGTTGACTGTTACATGACTTGTGGTTAGAACCAAAGTTATCCATTTCACCTTCAAGGTTTAAGTTAAAGTGATGAGAACGACGTGTACTGAGGACCAAATAACCTTCATGGACGCGTAAGTAATTCTTACTAAAGCTCTTGATGAAGCATAAGAAATTTCACTTCAATCGATTTGTTCCAAAAGAGTTGAACGTATCAAGCAAATGAGGTTGACTTTTACATGACTTGGGGTTAGAACCTAAGCTATCCATTTCAACTTCAAGGTTTAACTTGAAGTGATGAGAACGACGTGAACTAAGGACCCAATAACATTCATGGACGTGTAATTAAGACTTAGTAATGCTCTTGATGAATTATAAGAAAATTCATTTCAATCGATTTGTTCCAAAGAAGTTGAACGTATCAAGCAAATGAGGTTGACTATTACATGACTTGTGGTTAGAACCTAAGTTATCCATTTCACCTTCAAGGTTTAATTTGAACTGATGAGAACGACGTGTACTGAGGACCAAATAACCTTCATGGACGCGTAATTAAGACTTCGTAATGCTCTTGATGAAGTATAAGAAAGTTCACTTCAATCGATTTGTTCCAAAAGAGTTGAACGTATCAAGCAAATGATGTTGACTGTTTCATGACTTCTGGTTAGAACATAAGTTATCTATTTCACCTTCAAGACTTAACTTGTAGTAATGAGAACGACGTGAACTGAGGACCCAATAACCTACATGGACGCGTAAGTAAGACTTACTAATGCTCTTGATGAAGTAAAAGAAAGTTCACTTCAATCGATTTGTTCCAAAAGAGTTGAACGTATCAAGCAAATGAGGTTGACTGTTACATGACTTGGGGTTAGAACCTAAGTTATCCATTTCAACTTCAAGGCTTCACTTGAAGTGATGAGAACGACGTGAACTAAGGACCCAATAACTTTCATGGACGCGTAATTAAGACTTAGTAATGCTCTTGATGAAGTATAAGAAAGTTCAATTCAATCGATTTGTTCCAAATGAGTTGAACGTATCACCTCTCCCTCACGTGTATACACTCAAATATGGTTCTCGAGCACTCGTGTTTACTCATGTAGATTTCGGCTTTTACTCTCTAATAAGCTCTCCAACTCTTGCCTTTTACCACTCACTTTCCTCCTCAAAGTTCTTGAGAAAACTAAGCAAGGTAAATATCAAAGCAAAACAAATGAAAACCAACACACTTAAAATATAGATTTCTTAGTAAAGACTAAAGCAATGGGGCACAAAATAAAGGAAGGAATGGAAGAAATATGGTCACAATAAGATTGATACCACGGAGTGTGAAACAAAAAGTATTTGATAACAGAATAAAGAAAATTCTTTTTTTTTTGTCTCTCTTTTTTTTTTGTCCCTTTTTTTTTCTCTTCTTTTTTTTTGTCTTTTTTTTTGATAAACTATCAATGGGAGCAAGAACAAATATATGAAATTATGGATCAACAACAAAGAGGAAATTGAAATAAAAAGAAAGTAAGCACTAGACGATAAACAAAACCTCAATTGGATGTCTAGGCTCTGATACCAAATGATGCAAACCTCAAAAAACTTGTTGTAACACCCAAAATAACGACCAGGTAATTTCCTTAACCGTTTTAACGGTCGTGTTTAATTAATTTTTCCTGATTTAGAATTTTATGCCGAGCTTAATTAATGACATGTGGATTTAAGCTAGGTTGAGTAGCAAAGTTGTAATTATGGAGGTTTGAGACCGGTATTTAAAGAAAATGGAAAGGGTTCAAACTTCATTTAAGCCACTATAGCCGACATCTTCTACTCTCGGCGATTTCTTCTCTCCCGAGCTCTCGCTCTCTGTTACCAGTGAGCTTTCTCGTCGACGACCGGCTTCAGGCCTGCATTCCCTACGAATCCACGCCCAAGGTATGATGTAGGCAATGATGCTATCTTTTAGTCGTTAAGCTCTGTTTTCAGCTATGTGTTGAGGTTCTGGATTCTTTAATGGCCAAGCATAATAAGGATATTTTAAAATCTGAGAGTGGTAATGTCATTCCGAATCGATTCTGGACATTTAAAAGCAACTAGCCCGAGTAACCGATAGTTGAGTCTGCCTATTTCGTTTTGGATTTCAGACTGCACACAGTATTAGACTAAGGATTCGGGAATGACTTTAGCTATTAAATCTTAGGATAACTTGAGATTAGAACCATTAGGATTTTGTTTTAACTACTGCAATGTGAATGTTTTAGGTGAAAAAGTCTGAAGAAAAGGAGCTCAAGTTGCTAAGGAAACCAGGTAAGTGAATGTACAGGTTTCTCGGTCATTAGGACCCTACATCAAAGGATGTTAGGTAGAAACTCATACGATGATTAGTAGTTCCCTTATGTTACTGTCTAGTATTTATGTTGATGATTAGTTCAATGGTAAGGTTTTATGTTGGATAGTGCTCTTTCTGTAGCTTGATGATTTAGAAATTTCCAGGTACATGCATCATGACTATTTTATGCATATGAAAATGTTTTAAGAGCATGTTTTCCTCATGAATAAAGTAAGAAGATAAAACTGATGCAACGTGGACTAAGTGAGGGTTGGGGGCGGTTCGGCATATGTCACAGTCCAAAAGAGGGACATATGAATACGACCCACAGTAGGGACCAAGATCAAACTCACTGTCGAACCCCCTTTACCGGCACAAATCCTCTCTTAATCCACACAACTTAAATGAAGAATATGATCAATGATTATGAATGATAAATATGATCCATGACTATGAATGATGATTACGAGCAAAGATATGAACGAGAAAAAGAAAAAGAGACTTATGAGTATATGATTTCCCGAATTTTACATTCATGCATCCATGTTAGTGTTGCATTCCTTACTAAGCATTAGGCTTATAGTTAAACCTTATGATGTAGGGGAAGAGCTAACAGGTGAGGATTTCCAGTCCAGAGATGATGTTTAAAGCTGGTTGCTGGAGGATGCTCAATATGACAGTGCAAGGCTGGGCAGGCGATTAAGACCCCTAGTTATGCTCATAGTATGTCAGTCAAGTTTATGATAAACAGATGTCTAAGTAGAATAGAATTTCTTATAACCATGAGATTTAGATTTGAATGATTAGACTTAAGAGCCTGATGATGATTTTAAAGATTATTGAATGGTTTGTTTTGCTTAAGCCTTCCGCTATGCGTATTTTGGATGAGTTTATGATTCTTACTCATTGAGGTTTATAGTTACTAAGTTAAGATTCGGGTGAGTTGTGGTATTTTCTATTGCATGAAGTTGTTTGATGATTATAGTGTTTTTCTGCCGTGTGATAGAAGCTGGATAAGGCCATCATCCGGCTGACGTCATTGGCAGATGTAGAGTGTTTAAGCCATCGGATGATGAAAGTGCTATTTTGTCGTCTATCGATCGGCAGATGTAGAGTGTTTAAGCCATCAGATGATGAAAGTGCTATTTTGTCGTCTAGCGATCGCCAGATGTAGAGTGTTTAAGCCATCAGATGATGAAAGTTCTATTTTGTCGTCTAGCGATCGCCAGATGTAGAGTGTTTAAGCCATCGGATGATGAAAGTGCTATTTTGTCGTCTAGCGATCGGTACATGTAGAGTGTTTAAGCCATCGGATGATGAAAGTGCTATTTTGTTGTCTAGCGATCGGCAGATGTAGAGTGTTTAAGCCATCGGATGATGAAAGTGCTATTTTGTCGTCTAGCGATCGGCAGATGTAGAGCGTTTAAGCTATCGGAAGATGTAAGTATAGTTTGTCGTTTAGTTACCGGATGATGTGAGGGTTATCTTGTCGTTTAGTGACCGGGTAATGTTTTAATTATTCACGTGAGGAGCACATGTTCACCGGATGATGTCCCCTTATTTCATCGGATGATGTAGAGAGTTTCTTCACCGGATGGTATAAACATGGTTTTGTCGTCTAGTGACCGGTAGATGTGGTTTATTCCTCTATCGGTAGATGCAGTCTAAAGGTTTAAGTCTCCCTTCACCAACCGACACACATTGCACTGCCCGCCGGCAGATGTGTAATGTTTTCCTTTGCCGAATGAGGCCTAGTGAATCGCGTATGACATCTTGAGTTAAATTATGTTTAAAAAAAAATAAAATACATTACTAATAATGAATAATGTGTGAGTAATAAGAATTAAATGATTAAGAAAGATATGGATTATGTGACGATCTCTCTGGGGTCGTTACACTTGTTGTGAGACCCAACGTCAATAGATGGAATCAACTTCAGGATCGCCCAATAGTAGTTTCAAAGTTTAGGACTAATGACCCCGTGGTTATATGACAACCAGAAACCAATAGTATCAAGAAAGGAATATTGACCCCGTTGCTATGGAAGAGCAAGAACCAATATTATAAGGATTGGAAATCAAGTGGTTGCACTTGAAATTTCCGCAAGTTCTACAGAAGAACAATTTGGAGGAAATTCTCACAAGATAAATCTCATTCTAGTCTGTCTTACAATGAAGAACTCCCAAGTATTTATAGGCTTACAAGAATAGTCTAGAATAGACATTAAATAACCTTTAAAACATAAGAAAGAACTTTGCTACTAATATGGACTAGGTTCAGCCTTCTTTGGAAACCATCAAAACACCCTTTGGCCTTCTCTATGACAATATTAAATGCCTAGTGGATGTCACTTCGAAATTACTCCTTCTAGAGCCTTCTTTGCTGAATTGGTGATCATTTGGGTCTAATCAAACTCCATTTGTATTTGTAACACATTAATAACTTTAAAGCCCATTTCTTCCAGTGGTCTTGGTTCTTGAAATAAGTTATTTTGGACTTCGTCTTGAAGCTCTGCCCGAGCTCTGTGGATCGAAAAAATTTCATTATCGTTCTTTATTTTAATTTTCATAAAAATAAAAAAATTGGCTCATAAATAGTTCGTATGCATTTTTCGGAAAAACTTGATGCATGAGGAAATATACACGTACAACATTCATCCTAAAATGATTCTTAACTTTTCCTTAAACGTTTATACCATAGAAGACGGACGAATCACTAACTAATAGCTAACGCTCTATCC